>JAHXMU010000060.1:2509555-2649602 GCA_019455685.1 Philornis downsi
AGTAATTGTGAAGCACAAAGTTCTAGCCTGGCAATATTTTTGTCTTAAAAGAAGCAACCTTGGATTGGAAACAATCAGGTTAACTACTATATTGGCAATCAAATCAATGCATCGAGAGTAGGGACAGTAGCCATAAACCTCTGTAGAAGCATTTCCGAAACCGTGAACTTCAATCTGAATATTGACCATACGGATTTACCAATTTGCTACAATAAAGGTGCGATTGCCAAAGGACTGCCGGCAGAGCTATTTGAGACCGTTACCAGTGAGCTGATAATGAGCACGAATAGTCCCTTAAAACAAACAGTATTTGTTGTATTGCAAGCCTTTTTTGAAGGCGATCACTGGGCGCCTACTCTCTGTGAAGGAATCAGTCTTTTACCGATTGCATATAAAATCCTGCTTAAAGTGGTTTGTACCTAAAGCCTATTCTATACGAGTATAACCTAAATGGATGTGCCTTGGACGTGCTAAGTCTACAACTAACCAGATATTTACACTATAAAAAATCCTGAGAAAATGAAAAAAAAAAACAGATTGACTAACTTATGTCCCGGACATCTAAGAAAAAATCGACATTCGTTTTGGAAGTTGGCAACCTTCAAACAACTCTCTTTATTTCATGTCATATCGTTTATTTGTGTTCCAGTTATAGTGCTTTTAAGTGACGCTACTTTTTGGTTTTTTTTTTTTTGCATTCAGTGGAGAAAAACTTCCTATGTTGATTAAACATTGCTTTTTGATGAAGAAAGGTACCGTCCGAACTCAGCCATGGACAATAAAGTGTTATGATGACTCTTCTTCGTCCAAACCAACTATTTGTAGATGGTATTGTTATTCTAAACAAGGTCGTGTTTGCGCCGATGACGAACACAGTGAACGTCCAACAACGGTGTTTACGCAAGAAACGATCCAAAGAACTCTTTGAAATAAAAACGCCTAAATTTTACTGATTCATAGCGCTAATTGCTTTATGGGCCCCAGGTACATAAAAACATTCTGGGGAAAACAAATTTAGATCATATAATGTGGTCATTGCGGCGAATGAAGGTTTTGGGATCTTTGCAAATCGTTTTGTAAAAAAAACTAGGCATAAATAACTAATTAAATAACAGGTGTGATGCGATGTAAAAACTTGAATCGTGATCCATATTCATACTTTTCCCCATTTTCAGTCCTAGATCTCAGCTAGAGGAATCGGTTATGCAAAAAGCGGAAAGTAAGGATGTAGAATGATGCAAAAAATAGAAACAAATGGTATGGAAAAACGTAGCCCCTTTAAACACAGCGAGGAAAATGTGGTTGCCTCTATTTTCTTTAAGCTACTAGTACTAGCACAAGTAATTAAGTCGCGCCCATTACCGACGATGGTATAAATTGACCAGCACCAAGCTGAAATGAGATCAGAACGACACTATTGCGTCTTGAAAACAATAAGGCGACGTGTGCTAATTGTCTGCCGACAGAGATGTTTAAGACCACAACCACAACACAACAACCAACACTTATGTTCAAATCCAAAACGGTTTGCGAAATATCAAGGATAAAATTGATAATATTGTATGATTTCACACATGATTTCACATATGAGTATAATTTGGTACACTAATAGCTTACATTTTCTTAACTACATTCAAATTTTAGAGTGAGGACTTTGATTCGATGCAACTGAAGGAATATTATGAAAAAATGCGTACTATCATGTCAAAATCGAGCATTATCGTAAAATCGTTGGCTGCTGTATGTGTGAACACTAGCATTGCTCAATATCTGATAAATGAGATGAATCTGTTCGATTTAACGTGTGTGTGAGCAGCGAATTAAAAAACACGAATGTGTTTGAAATGTACATTGAAACGCACTATTGATTTTGTTTTAATAAGTGTTAGTTTTATTATTTTTCTTCTTCTTTCTTTGTGTTGTCATTGTTATTATTTTTATTAAGTAGATTAATTTTACCTTGCAATTACCATCATACAATAATTAGAATTAGTATTTGTTTTTTGTTGTTGCTTCCGTTTTTTTCCATTTTCAGTTTAAATATTTTACATATTGAACATTAATTAATTTTTTTGTAGCTTACTTTATGAAATTTGTTGTTTTATTATAATTTAATAATGGTTTCTTTAATCTGTTTTGTGTTTTTTTGCATGCATTTAATATAAAGTTTAATTCAATTTTCTCGTATTTCTTTATTAGGTTAAAATCTTTTCAATTTTTGTTAATTATTTAATTTTTGTTTGCAGCTTATTTGAAGTAAATACATAAGTCATTCGTTTGTTGTTTTTGTCCACTTGTTTTTACTTTTTTTTTCTTTTTCTGCTATTATACAATTATTTTATAACTTTTGCATTTAGCATTTGTAGTTCAATGATTCGACATAGAGATTTTCTGTAATCATTTGAATATATTTTAAATTTGTTGTTTTACATAGAGGAAGTTTGGTTTTGGTTTTATGAAGAAAATGTTCACATGCAAGTTGTTTTTGTAAAGTTCTCTATCTGAAATATTTGAGAACAGAAAATATTTAACTTTAAGTCATGTTAAGTTTGATAAATATTTTACACATTAGTAGTAGACATTTTATTTTGTAATATACACATTCAGTTGATTGTAATACTTTTGGTAATATTTTTATTTTCATTTCAGAACTTTGGAATTTTGACGAACAAAATATTTAGGAAATTTTCCATTTATTAATTAATTGATTAATAAACGGAAATAAAATTAAAGAAATTTGAAAAAATTAAAGTTACAAAAATGTAAAAGCAAATTGGAAATGTGATTGAAATAAAGCTAATAATTATGTTATTACTAATGACATTCAAAAAATATTGCAGGTTATTGCAGGTACAAATTTTGGAGAAGCGTTAAAAATTTAAATAAAACAAATTTTAGTAAAAGTATTATGATATAAAATATATGATGATTCATTCAGATTTCAGATTTTATAACTTCTGTCTGCTAAACTGTTATGTTAAGTTTGTTCAAATTTAATCGGACTGAAAGCCTATGATTTCAATAACATTTGGTACCAAGGCTATGGTGCTGCCTGCCATAAAGCTACGTCTCCGATTGGTGAATGGTCACCTGGATCTTGGGATGTCGCAGCTCTAGACCATTTCCTTTGGAGTTACGTAAAGTCCAAACTCTATCTGAATATACCGCTATTAATGAGCAATTGAAAGCCTGAATTACTTGTGTCACTCGAAATATATTGGAAAGTCGCAATTACGGCAGCTTTTTGATAGAAATAATGGTCAAAAATGAATATAAAGAATGCACAATTTGTGTGATGATAAAGACTTTATATTTTGTATTTGTTTAAAAACAAAGAAAAGAAAACAACGAATGAATCGATCCTAATTTGATCTTCATTTTCCCCCATTCAGTCCGACAACCTTGATCCATGCTATAATAAATTTAGGGGCCGTCACAATCTAAGATACATTGCATTAGTTGCAGCTCAAAACTGTCGCTGACAAACCAGCGATTTGGCATCGAATTTTTAATAACTTAATTTTGGTGAACTTTGAGCCGGACATTTTCTTATGTCAGCTGCTGACTTCTGATTATAATATTCCAAAGTTGGGCGCAGCTCAAACCTCATTCCCATTCATGTAGTATAAGTGAAGTGGAAATAAAATAATTGATTATAAACTGCGTTATACATTTTGTTATATCTTCCCAAGTTTTCGAGATATTGCAGCATATTTTGAAAAACAGCAATACGGATATATATTTGCATTTATACATATTGAACGACTTTATTATTGAAACCGTAATTTAAATGGAACATATGAGTCATCAAAGCTGGTCCTAGTTCTACAAATATCTAATTTTTAGAGCTAAATAAAATAAAGCATACACAAAAATATATTCTTAAGAATACAAAATGCAAACTCCATTGCATGGTATGGGAAAACGTCGCACATTCAGTGAGCGTATACGTATTTTATGTTTATACCTCTGAAAGGGACATACTTGCCAGAGGGATCAGACTCGGCAGACACATCGAGATAACGACCGATCGATTTTTTATTTCTTTCGGGTTTCAAAAACGCGATTATGTTCTAACCAATTTAATGTTTTGGAAAACAGTATCGGAATCAGTATCATATCATTTTATGCCTTTACCCGATGGTATAAAAAACGTTTTATATGATAATTGGTGGAGGCTGTAAATGCGTTATATCGATAAATTGACCGATTTTCAGAAGTTCAATTCTTCCTCTGTCACTCTTTCTTCGTGCACTGCAGTAAATTCAATTTTTGTCCAATATATTACTTTATGTGAGCGGTTTAGCCCATATATTTTTTCGTCCACATATCTTATTTATTTGCATTGTCATACCTCTTCTGGTACGTCCCAAAAAAGTGCCCATTTTTCCGAAATGCTACCTTTCTGTAATTTCCACTTAATAGGCTCCAGTAGCCCAGATCTTGTATTGATTTATAGTTCTCTGTAAAACTTGAAAAAAAAATGGCCAAGTAACTTCGATAGAAATGATAGATTTAACTCATATATTCATAGCTTCATAATATGCATTTAGTGACCTAAGTTGCTTAAATGAAAATAGGGGGCATTGTCACACCTCCCATTCAATGACCGTTTTATGGAAATTTTATTTTCTTTCTACAAGTGAAATTAAAATAAAAAAGGGAATCGATTGGGAAAATCTTCTAAAGTAGACTCAGTAGCATGGGTCCCAAGTCATGCATTTCCCCGCATGGCAGTAAATCACAATGCAGCATTAAAAATTTCCAGTAGTATTTTTTTCATATATGTATTATATATTTGTTTGTTTGATCCGAATATATATTGCTATACCGTCCAATCGATTGTGATGACATTTTACCAAATTGTTTTTGTAAGTTCCGCTTATGCTTTTTTAAAAGCACGATTAACATGTGATAAGATATTTCAACAAGTCCGTATCAAAAACAGTAGAAAATAAAAAAAAAAATAAAAACTACTATTTTGTAACATGCTAATTTTTGATCGGCTTACGAATTAAAGAATTCTCTTAACAATCTTATAATTTTGATGCATGCAAATAAAATAAAATAACAATACGAAAAAAAAATGAATAAACCTTGAAGACTTTTTATTTGTCAATATATTCCCTATAAGAAATGTCAACTAATATATAAATATTTTAAAATTGAGAGCTCTTCATATAAGAGAAAATCGCTCAGTCGGCATTGTCTTGCCAATAATACCCCTTTTTCAGGACATTGGAATTACATTCTTTAATTTCTTAGATAATAAGAGTTGGAGTTCTTTTTACACAACACGTTAGTGCATTAAAATATTGATTTGAATAGAGTATGTCTGATTTCAATATTGACATTGAGTTACTTCAATAGATTCTGACATTTGAAATCATAATGATTTACCCGTATAGAAAATTTCACAGTAGATTTTTTGCATTATTGATTTCGTTAAATTGTTTACTTTTAGCTTATGTAAGTAATTATGCCCAGAATACAAGACATTTAAGAATAAAAATTTACTATTATAGATTAATTGGATCAACTTATTTTTGTTACGGCAATAATATTTTGAATTTTATTAACTGTACTTTGATAAACGATTGCAATGTAATATAATATTTATATTATCGAAATCAAAGTTAGACTTCGGTATCACACATCGAATTTAGACCGTGTTATTTATAGTTTGTTCACTAATTAATACACCAAAGTTAGTGCAGCGAATATTGAGGGCAATTTTGTAAAATGTTGTTATTGCAAATTGAAAAAAATAGCCAGACAAATCTAGTAACGTAAATTGACAATTTATAAAAATAATTCTTTTCAATTTTTCAAATGGTGCTAATACTATGTTATAAATAAAAAATTTTGAAATTTTTGGAAAGTTGTGTTGTTTGTCTTTATGTTTTGAAATAGCTATTTTTCAAATTTGTGAAATTTTTATTAGCATATTTTAGAAATTGTTTATTATTACAAGGAAGAAATTAAATAAAGCTTAATTATTTTAAAGAATGAATAGATATACCTATACAATATACAACATAAATAAGGTATACACGTGTAAACATATATATATAGTATATACGTATACATAACTACATAGACTATTGTAATACATACATATATTAATATAAACGTATCTCCTATAAGCGTAAAATGTATTTCATGTCTTATCAGACTAAATTAATTTTATAATTATTATTTTTGTGTATTTATATGATGCGACTTCTCTTATTATACATTTACAAATTACAAAGCTATTTCGTTTAGGTTTGGTAAAGAAAATTTTAACGTAAAATTATTCATTATTCGATTTTTTATCCAGTCAGTTGTAAAACAACTAAAAATTTAAAACAATATAGTATAAGGGAAGAATTTTAGACAAAATTCTGCAGAAATTCGATCAAATGCAATGGTCTCTGTACTGAGGGAATGGGGCACATTTTTGAAGAAATATTTTTAATATTTTCTTCGTAATTTTTAATTGTCAACTTAAAATATATATATCATACTTAAAAACATATTTAAAACAATAATAAATATTTTAAAAACATCATAAATTAACATAAATTGAAATATCATAAGTAAAATAGATTAATACTAAACAATGGCAGATAAAAACTAAAATATATAACAACAAAATAAACATTTCATAAATTTGTATATAAACTCTTGTATCATTCAGCCGATTGTGATAATAGCTAACGTAATTAACAAGCGAACCGTTTTAATAAATATGGATAACGTATGAAATACAAACATTTATTTATTATCTGTCCAATAAAAAGGAAATATGAATCCTGAAGAGTCTAAGTTCAAAAATATTCCACATAATAAAAGAATAACATAGACAAAATTTAAAGTCAAAAATTTGAAGAAATGAATGTAATTCCACCCGTGATTTCTCGTCCGTGACATAAGGTACATTCAAGTTTCCTTTTGTTTCCGTTTCCGTTTCCGTGTTTGTTTATTATTTGGCCTACAAATTGCTGCTAAAATTTAGTTTTAAGACATTCCTAAGAGTAAATGATACCATTATACGATAAAGCGTACAAAAAAATAAAAAATTTGAAAAATATAAAAAAATACACAAAATAAAAAATATGTATAAACATAAATTTATTCTATGTGTAAAAAAATATATATCTGTTTGATGTTGTCCCTCCACTTTTTGATGAAACCTTTCGATTTATATTTTGGCGATGGCTTTCAAATTACATCCAAAAATATTTGGTATTGTGCATTCGCGTTATTTTAATAAACGTGGATAATGTGTAAGATGATTGTATTTCGTTTTTTTTTTGTCTGCAGCACCGTATTTGAACTTGTTTTGTTCGCGTTCACATAAAATCTATGGCGTATCCTAAAGTATAAATTAATAAAATTCAGATTTTCGCTCTTTATCTCAAATTATATCTTATATATATATTTTTAAAATAAAAAGAAAGAAATAGAAATAATTATTTAATTAGGAGTTGGACTTGCACTAAAAAAGCCAACTAAAAGTCCAAAGTTCCACAGGCCTGCGTACTGCATAAATAACGTAATTAAAATTTCAAGCCGAAAACAGATGTTAGCGGGAAGAAAAATATATATTCCTTCATTGGCAAACAGTAGATTCAAATGATGCATTGGTATACTTTTTCTTTTGCATAAATCTAAGTTATTTAGCAAAAAAAAAATGTGGGGTAGGTCAAACTTGCCGAAGCTTGCTAGTGTCGACACCAAAATATCCCACAAATGAGTTGCCTAGTGACATTATCGATTTGACAGGGAATTGAGGAACGGCATCTAAATAATTAACGAAAAATTACATTTGTTCTTTTACATATAGATATTTTGCAGCAAATTAAAAACGATCGAAAAAGAATTGTTATTATGTAGGTGATCCTGAAAGCCAGAATTCGAAAACTTGTGAAATTCAATTCAAATCGGCTAATTTGCAAAATATGCGGCCGGATTTTTTTGAATGATGCATGGCTGTAAAAATCCAAGAAATCTTAAAATTTGTTAACATTATTTTTTTTTTTTGCTGAGAAACAACAAATTTTATTGGGAAAATTGACAGTAATGAAAACAACCTCCATCTAAACGCATTTCTAATACTTATAGGTATTTGTTGTTTTACTTTGCTTCATTTGCTTGTGGAAACCCAAGTAATATACGTTTTTTTTTTTTTTTTTTTTTGTCGAAATTTGGTAGAATAGTAGAATACAGCAACTGCATGCAATCGAATACTTTTGAAAAAAAAAATGTTATTCAAGGAGAGCACCAAAATAGGATTTTGTTAAGCGCTTTTTTATTCTACCGATTTTTAGAAATCTTTTATTGCCAATTTATGTAATCTGCAGATATAAGCCTATAAAGGATGTCAAACTTTATGCCAGATTGTTTCTTGTTTACTTAATCGCATGTTTGAGTTACGTCGACTTTTTCATTTAAAGAAAAAACGTCAAAAAATTCAGCCAGTATTCTACAATGTAGAAGCGGCAGTAATAAAGTATGCATGTATCCATTTTTGTTGTTATGCAATGGTATTGTTATTTTAGTTATGCATGTTCGAAGTTATTCGAATAACAAATTTTTCATGCTGAAGTTAAGTAAAAATATCTTTTATCTTGATTTGAATAAAATCAAAGTAAATATAAAGTCAGACTGTTTTATCAAATCTCAATTTTTTCTTACAATTTTTTGATACATTTGATTTGCTTTCATAATTACAACAACGTTTGAATTGAAAAATTTCGAAAATTTTCGCTTTATGTCATTCCCATACTAGTTTTTCTCAATTTACTATTTGCTTTGAAATGCTATGGAAATTTAGCAAACTTTCCAGAGTTATAGTGGCTTTTTGAATTTGAAATAGTACAAACAATGTTATGTTCTACAGCGGGAAAATACCGCCAAAGAAGCAATGAATAATCAATAATCACCGGAGATTTCAAAAAAATTAAAATTTTATGAAGTTTATGGGAAATTTCCGAACCGGCATAGCACGTCTAAATGTTGTCCGATGCCACTTCTTCCAATTCCATTATTTACTAAGCTGGCTCATTTGTTGTAAGATTTCTACAAAGTTTTTAATACGAATGATATTGTTCAAAGTACATTATGACAAAAAACTAAATTTTGGATACATTCTACACTTAATTTTTAGTACACGCTATAAAAATAGAATTATACGTCGAGGCAATCGACAAATGTCTGTCGCCTCGAAACAAATGCAGCATTTTTAGGTCGAATCAAAATCAAATCAAATATTGCGATTCTTATTAGTGGTGAAAACAAATTAATTTAAAAAAATAGGAACTGGCAGGGGTGAGAAGAGCGTTAGACTAATAATAAATTCAACAGAAAAAAATATTTGCCCCTAACTAAAGATATTCGTGTAAAAAATATGAGATATACGACTAGAGAAGGAATGGGTTCCAATTACTTAGAAATGAATACAATTCATATGATATTTACAAATGCACAAAATACATCTTCCAACGATAAATCCTAATACTATTTAAGCCAAATTAATTTCACTCCTAAATGTACACATTCTACAAAGGAATTTCGAATTTTTAAATATATGCTGTTGTAAAGGGCTATGAAAATCTTTTTTGGTCAAATATTTGTAACGAAGCCAAATGTTTATATGACTGCCAACTATACAAATCATAGCTTTATCAATGCCAGTTGCATATAAATCCAACAAATGCTACTTGAACAATGTTTGTCTTTTTTATTTTACATTTTATGAATTTCATTTTTACACTTTGAAAAATGCTATTGCCTTAATTGTCTTCGAGAAGTATTAGAAGTATTATAATTATCTGCCGAGAAACGACAAGGACACTCATAATAAGACCAAATAGGACCACATATTGTTATTCTGCGTTTTCCTTTAAGTATTAATTTGTTTACCGAATTGCCGCAAGTTATATTTAAAATTCAGAAAAGTATTCACATATAGCTGCCAGAAAATTTAATTACAATTACATCGGCTAAATGTTATCGCAATGGCGTGATCGTCATTTAGCTGAGAAACAATCCGCAAAATCCGTAAAACACAATGTTTCGCTAATGTTTTATACAGGTTAATAATTAACTTTAATCACATCTTGAATATTCAATGAACATTTTAAATTCCTTCCTTTATTATCTACTTTTATTAACGGCTTGTTGGCTCAAATAGCACTGCCGTAGAAAACCTTAGATATGAATTCATCAGAATTTTTTATTTATTTTTATAACGTTATCTCTCTCTCTCTCACACTCTTAGATTTGTGGAAAATTGGCTTTACATAAATGTTGTGATGGAAATTTCGTCAATTTTTAATACCGTAATGACGTTAAATGAATAAAGTATATTCTTCATAAATAAAAAATTATCCATACTTGGGTACTTCTGCTGGTTCGTTAGCAAGGGAACCAATTCTTACGCGAGAGTGTCAGTAAACTTAAGAAGATTTAACAATAACTTCCCGAATGTAACATAAGTTCAACTATTTACCAATGATTTTGTGCAAAATTTCCATAAGAAAGCATAGTTTAGTGTCATTTTCAAACAGTTCAAAAGTATATGTACTCAAAAACAGCATGATCAGAATTTCAGTTCGTTTGTTCTGCCTACATTATACCGTTATTGGTGTATAACAGGTTTCACTTTTCTACGGACTTACCCAGCATTTTGATTGAAGATTTATTACGACATGTTTGATTGGTTAATAACCCTAACCGGCATTCTTAATAATTGTGTACGAGTATATATGAAATCATCCGAAAGATTCTAGAGTGTTTTTGAAAAACATCTATAAAACTAAAATGTCTCTATATTTGCGGTAAATTAGAGCATAATATATACGATATCATGCGTGACAGCGCACAATGTAAGATTTGAATAATTTTGGAAGACAAGTTGGCACTCCCATGGATACGAATTACCATATATCACAATTTTGTTAACATAAAATACTACTTTAATTTCGATTTTTGAAACGTATACTTTTATTAGATCTATGTGATTAATATTTAAAGCAAACATTTCTACGGGCTCCACAAATTCATTAAATAATTTATTTTAAAACTTAAAATTTACATCTTATTCGCCACAGATTCTTTGACTTGAAAATTTTTCCGTAGGTCATCTCGTTTACTAAAATGTATTCATTCTGAAAAAATATAGGGTTGATATTCTTCAATTGTTAAAAGTTGCATTCCCTAAGAACATTTAACTCAAAAACTGATATTCGTAAAGGCATGTGAAACTACTTATAGAACATCAGATAAGAATATTATTCAATATTTTCATTGTATATATAACTTTTGAGATGCGGATGTCTCTGTTTAATCTTCATTATTCAAACCCTTCAAGGGTATAGCAGTCATATAGCCTATTTCAAAATTTTATCTAAAACACTGTTTGACAAAACAAAATGCAGGTTTCTTAATTGGAAATAGGTTATTGAATGTCATTATGGCAAATGGTTATTGACGGTCATTATGGCAAAACATTGTATACTGTTATAATCGATTTTGTAAAAATTTTTGATAAAAATTGGTATTTTGTTTCTATTTAAACTGTTTTGTCAAGCAACTTTTGAAAAATATGTCTTGAAATAAATTAGTTTATCTCTTCATCAAGCGATTTTTAATACGAATAGAGGAAGAAAACTTGTGGCTATGCCACAATATAAGATAATGGTAAAACCAAACAAATTGTCAGCATTCACTGTTATAAAAAAAATATGAAAATGAAATAAAAGTTCAAGAAAAAAAATTATGAAGATGGGACGGAGGTCATTAGAATGAGTCAAAATTTTTTTCTGATACTGGCATAAGTAACGATAGGTTTTGCTTATTTAAAATGAGTATTGGAACCGAAAGCAGACGTGAATAAGATCCACTTCATGAAATCGATTTTGATGGCATTCCAAGGCTTTCAATTTAACATTGATCAACAGGCGCTTAATTCCTCTAACCATCCCGTCAGACAAAAAGCGAGGTTTGCTATCAATAATACACACCATATTTTCATTCAGTGACTGAGACTGCTGTTGATTTTATTCATTTGCAACTCGCATTCGTGTTCAGCATTTATACTTATTCACTTGCTTTTTTTTTTTGGATAGTCCTCACAATTTAAAGAAATGGCGGATATAGAAAAATATATTTTCGCACATCAAATTTTACATTGTTTTATATTGATGCTAACTGATGATAAATTGGGCATTATAATCTAGTAGTGAGGAAACACTGAAAGTTAAACCAGTAATATATATATATATATATATATATAGTATAATAGTTGATTGCAGAATCGTGGTTTAAATGAAATTAATGCAATTTGAAGTGTCTTTAAATATTTTGTTACAATTCCAAAGTATCGTTCCTTAAATGTCATCGAGGAAACACAGTCAAATAGGGGCCACATTAAAATTGGTCATGAATGACTGTATAATGACAGAGCAGATTCAGAAAATCTTCTACCACACTTTGCAAAGAGGACATGTTAAAATGAATCATAATCTATTTTTTGTTCAGTGAAAGTTCAAGAAGCTCACGGTGATATGATTCAATGCAAAATATGATCCTACGGACTTTAAAGCAATTTGTTACATAGTATATTCAAAACATCGAAACAAACCATTTTCAACGAAAAAACCCTAAAGTTACCAAAGTTATACTGAATTTTTTTCAATGAATGATGCGTCGTCAAAAGAGGAGCTATGTATAATACACGAGTTTTGAAAACATACGCAAAATGGTTTAGAGAAAAAATCAAATACAGATTATCATGTTACGCACGATAGCAAGCTACTAACTGCTAAATAAACAAAAAGTGCACAATATATTATTACAGATGATATCGTAAGTAAAATTTTCAGCTTGTAACTTTCAAAATGGTACATACTGCGTAAAATCAATTGGAAATTCCTTAAACTATTCTCTAGTAAAGCTTCTTATATTTAATATAGAAATTGAAAGCTGAACATCCACTAAAATTGGAGCGCACAATGTGAACTTTAAAATGTGGCGCGAAATAAGTATAAATATGGCAGAATCTAAATGCATTATTTATGATAAAACTATTGTAGCAAAACGTTCTACTACTATTGGAAAACAGGGGCAATTGAAGTTTTTAATAAAAACATCTGAAAAACAATTCCCAGTTTTGGAATAACCTGCAAACCAAAAATATTTCGTAAAAACCTTGTAGCACCCCGTTAAGTCGTTTCTGAAGGAGTTCTTAACGAAAAATAAAAATTTTTTGGGAATGAAACCACTTTTGGTTTCCTACGTGGGATTGATATATTTATTTAAACACAAAGAGAATAGGCAAAATTACTTTTTGTGAATAAATAATATTGATTTTATTTTGTTTTCCTAAATATTAATATAATAAATACAAATATTGCAACACAGTTTTTCATAAATGAAATAATTTTTCAAATAGTGTTTCTGGAATTTATGGAGCGCTAAACAGTGAGTCTCTGGTGTTCATAGAAGTATGGAAGGCACTGCTGACGTTAAAAGCTTTGGAGAAACGGATTTCAGTAAATATCTTTAATCTTACAAAGAAAATGACGAAGATGTGCTCAATGCACTTCCATAAATCATAAAACCATTCCAGTATTTTACAGAACTTAGGTACTTCCATAAAAAAGATAAGAAAATAAAATGTTATTTTATTAACAACTTTAAACAAAGTACATGGAATGGAAAAATTATTTGTTCATGAATTTTGCTCCTAATTAGGGACGATTGCCCTCATCAACATTTAAATGCTGACAAGAAATGAATTTCTGGTTGTAGTTAAGAATATTTAAACATTACCTTCGTTGATGTGAAAATCGTAACATTTAGGCCATTTAACACAAATTGTAGAATTGTGGAATTTAATATTTTCTCAACTTTCAAGACCACTTCTGTCCACAAATATTCACCAATATAAAGTAGCGCGTTGTAAGATCCAAAATCTGGTGGAACCTTAATTTCTGTCATAATTTGCTGTCTCGTCTAGCTCTTGTTACCATAAAGACACTCGGATATAGTTCCGGTTATAGATATCATTTTTTAGAATTAAATAATAATTGAATTAACTTATATTTAAATCAAGTTCCCTGAAACAATCTAAATCATTTGACATAAAATTGCATTTTCGACACTCTGACAGTTTATTGTCCCAAAATTTTAAATAAAAATTTGAAAATTATCGCCGGTCCCCAAGAACAAAACTGCAATCATTTGATTTCCGAAAATCCATGTTTCCCATGGAAACAATTTGAACCTATTTTCCTTTTTTTGCCGTGTGTTTGAGTTTTATTTCAGAATAAAAAAAAATATTAATCTTTGCAATTAATATGATTTGTTTTGCATCAGTTTTTTGTATCTTTTTATATTTTATTATTTTAATACACATTTATGTTTATCTTTTTTAAATTTTTGTTTGTTTTTTTTTTTTTAATTAAACATAATTGGGGTTTATTTAGAATTATTATTAAAAGCTAACTATTTACAACATAATCATAAGATAATTGTTTTTAATATATATATAAAAAAAAGTATAGTAATTTGTTTCATTTTTTCATGTTTCTTTTCTTCCATTCATCTTTTTTTTAGTTTTGAGATATATTTATATGTAAAAAAGGAGAAGGGAATAAAAAAAAAACATTTTCAGAAGGGAAATTATCTTAATCTGTTCTTTTTTCGCTCATAAGTAAGCCAAAAACAATTCGATCAAAAAGTTGTTTTATAATGGAATATATAGAAATTGGTACTCTCCATATAAAAGTAATAATTAAAGCAAAACAGAAAAGAAAAAAAATTGTAGTAATAAAATACAGTAATAAAATAATAAACGGAAAGCCATTTTAATCAAACGGTAAAAGTGTGTTGAAGAGCTTCCGTTTTGGTACTGTTTTCAAAAATAACTCTTGCAAAACACAAAATAGAGAAAAAGAAACAAGATCTTGAAAATAAGACCATTTAAGTGTGTTTGGTTTTTGCGTTATCTATGTTCATTTTTATATGTAGTTCTTTTTTTTTCTTTTAAGTTCTGAGAGAAAAAAATATATTAATTATTTTCAGAGTGGAGAGTTTCGTTTTTGCATTCAATTAAGGGTAGTTTGTTTCTTTTACTTCATACGTATATATTTTATTATTATTATTATTTTGTTTGTTTAAATTTATTTTATTTAATGTTTCTATACATTTTTATATAAGCATATATGTAAGTGTTCTTTTCATCTTCTTCCTTGTTTTTCGTTTTTTATTTTAATGTTTGTATAAATTTGTAGAATTTATTTTCTTGTTTTCCATTTTAACGTTAAATGATAAAAATTAAAAATTACAAAAAATCTAATTTGTTTATATACTAACGTTTTGTATTGTTGGTTTTGTTTATACCATACATTTCTAGGCTAACACAAATCTTGTCTCATAAGAACTATTTTTTGAATTTAAATTTGAAAATGTGGTTTTGTGTGGCGGCGTGGATGTAGGCATGTGTGTTATGTGAGTTCGGTGTGGCCACATTTAATCACAGAAAAAATTATTTTTCTTAGAAAGAGAGAACTAGCCAAAAACTTATTTTTTCATAAGACAAATACTATAGTGCAAAACACAAACAAATTGCAAGAGTAGGGTCCTTACACACTTTCCCATAACAAGTTTGGTAACACATTCTTATAGGAAAAATCTTCCAAACCCTGAAGATTGCATTTGATAAATGTTTTTCTGGAAAACATCAATTTTGCAGCAACTTTGGTAATCAGCTGACAGCCACTTTTACATAGGGACAGTCAATTATATATTTTCTTTTCAAATAAAAATTATAACAAATGCAAAAAATGTTCTACGATTGTAAAGCGTTTGGAAATTATGTCCTTCAGAACACAGAAGAGTTTTTAAATATTTTCTGTTGTGAATGTTTTTGCTTGAAATCGCAATTAATTTTCCATTTATATTTATTTACACAAGCAGCGATTTTTCCCCACGTTAAAAGTAGTTGTGAACAAAAATTTCACAGAAACTCATCACGAAACCCAAAGAGGACATTAATCTTTTCCGAGCAAACGTTATTCTCGCTATCATCCTCCTTTTCGGAATGAATTCATTTCAGAACACTTTTCACATAAATTCTCTGCACATGATAACAAGTCATCATAAAAAGACTCGTTCCCGTTCAATTTATATCCGAACGATTTGTCATTATCAAACTATTTGAAATTTGGCATGTGGCGACACCGAATCACACTTTGTATTTGTGTATGTCGAGTGTTTGTATGTATGAAAGAGAAAGTTTTGATGTTTCAGTGTAAGAATTCTAGTTTTTTGGCAAAAAGTTTTTAATTTTCTGCAATTGTTCTCATTAACTGTGTTTGTTTGTGTGCGGGTGGTTGGTTGTGTGTGTATGTGTGTGTGTGTGTTCTTTTAATTAATGTAAATTAAAAAAGCGTTTCAAAAATTTACAAGTTGTTGTCGTTTTTGTTTTCACACAATAAATACAACAAAAAGCCTTTATATCTTTTTCTGTTTTTGCTACGGTTTTAGCCATGCTTTTGTTGGCGGTGTTTCTTTGCTCTTGCCGTCTTTTCAGCGTCTGGGCTGACTTTTCTCAATTTCTGTTAATTAATTTATATGAATTTCTATTTTATTATTATGCTGTTAAGTGGAATGGTATTTTGTTGTGTTGTTGTTTACATATTTTTTTGGTTTTCTTGTTGTTATTGTCAAAAGTAGTCGAAAACAGCAGCTGCAGACGAAGTATGAGGAAACAATTGTCCCAAGTGTTGTTGTCGGTTGTTTTTATTGTTGCTATTACTGGTGTAGGTGAACAACAATTTTTCGGTCATTTCTTTGATATTTACACTATTGTTGTTAAGAAAATCATCCATTTTGGTTAAGACCTTAAATGGTAGTTATCTTGCCTCGTCTCACCTATTGATTGTCGTGGTGTTGTTTAGTGTTGCCACATTGTTGTTGTTCATGTTACTGCTGGTACCACCATTGGCTGAACTGTTTGTTACTGATGTTACAGGACTACTTATTCCTGAAGAGGAACTCTCAATACCGGCAGCGGAAATGGATTTTAAATCGTTAGAGGATGAGTTCGCTATCGTCAAACTACCAGAGTTATTCATTTCTATTTGCCCTGAAGAAGACAATTGTTGGGAATTGCCATCGGAATTATTAAGAATGCTGTTACCACTACCGCCTATTGAAGCGGAAATTGTATTTGAATTAACGTTTATTGAAGCTGGTGAAGATACAACTTGCACTGTTGTGCCCGCAGCTCCTACCTGCGAACCTACGGTTGTTGCATTATTGTTGTGGCCATTGGGTGATGCAGAAACTGTTGCCACCGGAACCGTTCTCATGTTGGCAAAGATGGCTTGATTATTAGTGATGCGACTACGTAGCACTGCGTGAGTCATACCTTGAGGCCCAATTTGTACCTGCATTTGTCCCGCGTTATTCTTTTGTAGCTGCTTCACATTCAACAGACTGGTGTACAACACTCGCTTGTTATTATCACCCGCAACCGTTGAGCCACCCACCGTAGTGGCTGTGAGCGTGCCCGTGGCGTTAGTACCATCAACCGTAGTGGCAGCCCCAATTATATTTAAAATTCGTTCTCTTTTCAACTTACCCTGCTGTTGGAGTAGCTGTTGCGACAGCAAATGTTGTTGCTGCACTGTGGCTTTATTCAGGACTACAGTTTGCTGTTGTTGTTGCACTGTCACTCCGCCAGCCTGTTGGTTGGTTGCATTTGTAGCAGCTACAAAGTTCAATTTTAGGTTCGTATTGTTAGCTTGTTGTAATTTCTGAGCTGCTGACTGTAATTCTGAAGCATTGGTAATGGTAAAATTAGTACCCGCTCCGCCACTTGAGCTTGTAGTTAGATATATTTTGTTGCCGCATCCAGTCTGTTGAGAAGCCTGGGAAGTTATGATCGCTGCTGTGGGTTGTAAACTATAATTGTGATTTGCTGCAATGGCTGCAGCCGTGTTATGTTTCTGCTGTTGTTGTTGTTGCAAGCTAACTTCGGATAATAGCAGGGGAAACGATGGCATTTTGATGGCTACTTTACCGCCGGCTACTTTTTGTATTTGCTGCTGTTGTTGCTGCTGTGTGGCATATGAAACACCCGTTGTTGTTGTCGTTGTAGTATCCTGACCACTTACGGCATTCGCTGTGGTTAAGTCATCATCTTGCAATTGTTGCTGTTGTTGTTGTTGATGCTGCTGCTGCAACTGCTGCTGTAGGAGCTGTGGCTGCGCTTGTTGTTGGGTAATAATTTTTCGTTGTGAATATTTGCGATTTAGTAACAATTTGTTGATGTCTAAAACAAAAACATTGAACACAAAATGAAATGGACTTAGGCTTTTTAAATATGAGCAATTATGAAATGCCTTCCTATCACTAACTCACTAACAATCGCGCATGTAAATTTCTAAATTTTCGGAAGCAGATGTTAATTAAGCGCGTGCATCTTTAACAAGTTTGATTCAATGGAGCGCCGGCTGTCTTAATAAGTAGGCTGCGTATATGAAGATAAATAACTGCTAACTGCATTGGTGCACTGTTGTATTTCGTTAATATACAAATCGTTAAATAAAGAAACCCGCTTGAAGCCATATGAATTTGTATTCTCTTATTCTTCTTATTAACTTAGCTAAAGATTACAAAAACGATCCATTTTCCAAATAATGATTCTGAAAACAATTAATCCTTCCATATTTTTTTACAATAAATGAGACTATAATTTGATTAATATTAAGGAGATACTGGAAATTGAGTGAATTAAATGAAAATAACTGGTTCTATAATAAAGATAACGACGATGGTAATGTTGACAGTCGGAATGGTAAGCTTATTGCAAGCGTTTCTAAAATTCTATTTTTTTTGTTGGGATATTGCTGTTTAATTGCGCTGGTGTTGAACTAGCTTTAACTTTTTATTTTTTGCTAGGACTTTAGCACTGCTCTAATCATTTCATCATGTCCATATGGGTTTCAAACATAAGTTAAATCATGTTTTGGCAGTATAATTTCATCCAAATAATTTATATTGAAATAACTTCAATTTCATTGAATTATTTAATTAAATATTAATTAGTCACTGCAACTCTCCTTTTAAATCACTGTTACTGCACCGATCCGAATATTCTACAACTGAGCTACTGCTAACTTCGACATTTTAAACTATTCGTTATCAGCCCACGTATGAACGTTACCATGGTTACGATTATTTTTGCTACATAGATCCAAACTGTTATTTCAGTTAATTAAATTAAGATTGTCTTCTTGGGAGTGCTTCCGAACAACTTCCCATGGCAATAGTTCAGAGTAGGTCAAAAATAATAATGCTGTGGTGACGATTGCAACCGCTTAGAACGCCTAACCATATCAAACAGTGTTGATTATCAAACATTTTTTTGTTTTGGAATCGCAAGGCAATGTTGTTCCTGTGTGTCAGTAATGCTATTCTAAATAAGAAGAATCTCCTTGACAACATACGCAAATTTGTCAATGATCAATGTTTATCCCAAATGCATCATCTAATTCATCCCATATATTATATAGACCAAACTACAGGTTTTTTTTACTTCTTATAAAATATCGAAAAATCTAGTTTCGCCCTCTTGAATTTATGATGAATTACGAGAACAAGTGGATGATTGTCAAACGTAATATCGGAAATGTAGTATCAGAAATGATTACGAGTTTTTTTTGTCGAATTGGAAAAGCTATGAAATGCCATTTCAAGCGATTACATTGAAAAAAGCTTATTTGCTCAATGCCTAAAAGATGTTCGGAGGTAATAAACGAGTTGCAAAGGTTTTTAACACATGAATTTCGATTTTTTTTTTAAACATTTTTTTTTTTGTTTTAAGGTAATGAATATTTTTGATTTTGCAATATATTAAAAAAATTGAATTTAATAAAAAAAAAATAACTTAAGAAAATTCTTAAGGTGTTTTGATTAAAAAATTTACTCTTAGTTAAAATTTAATTTAAGTTGCATGTTTTGACAACCACTGTACCTTTGAGAATCCCGAGCTAATCGGTTGCCTGCCTGGTGCATATTTGAACGCCTACATAATTATTTTAATATAAATATAGAGTAACATCACCACTAATATTCTTGCAAAACATAAATGTTGCTTTTTCGAATAAATGCTCTGGTTATTATTTCAATAATGTATTCAGTTTACTTTCACCAAAAGAGTTCACGTATGTATATCCCTCACGTCTCCTATCACATTGTTCTATAGTATTTTATTATCTGTCGCCTATATACTGGATTTCGACAGAAAAATGCCTTATTATAATGATGTGATTGTTGATTTCCACAAAAAAATGTTTGAGCAAGTTACATAGATCTTACCTGTATTTTCGGGACCATTTAACTGCCGTTTCTGAGCTGGTCTATTCGTCCATACTATTTTATTACCCGTTCCCGTTGTTGCCGTCACTGTCCCATCGGCGTTTGTAGAGGCACTCAACATACCAGCCGGCGTTGTCGTGACGTTAGTCGATCCAATTTGTCGCCAAACTATTTGCTGCGTTGGTTGTGCCACCAGTTGCTGCTGATGTTGCTGGGCAAGCTGTTGGACGGCATTTCTCGCAGACGTAGTAACAATAAGGGGGCCCGTTGGGTTGGAACCACTACCTGCAGCATTTATGTGCTGAACTCCTGCAATGTTTTGCACAGTCAACTGCTGTCCACTACTCGTGTTTATGATATTCACACCTTGTGCAGTGGATGAAAGTGACACGGGAGCCTTCTGTAAGTAGATTTTCTGTGATCCAGTTGCTATGACATCTCCCGAAGATGTGGTTGTGTAAATCATTTGCCCGGCATTATTGTTTACATTGGAGGCGCCTATAGGCGTTAATGTTGGTTGGCGTATAATGCCGCTTGAGTTGCTGGTAGTAGGGACGTACTGCGCTATAACTGTCGGGGGACCGCCTGCAGTGGATGAAGCGTTAGTCAAGTCTCGTTGCATCAAAAATTTCTGCTGTTGCAGCTTACGCTGCTGCTGTTGTTGCAGCTGATGCAACTCTTGCACTGTGACATTGCGAATCCGTTGAGTTGTTGGCTGCTGAAGAACTTGTATGGTAGTGAGTTGTTGTGACGGCTGTTGTTGCTGAGTGTTTGGTTGAGGAGTGGAAGGCATCGGTGCTACAGTTTGAAGTTGATTTTGCGTTGTAATCGTTTCACTCGGATGATTAATGGTGATGGCATTTCCTATTACTTGCAACGATGGCGTAGAATGATGAGCGATCAGGTGTTGAGGTTGATGAGTTTGATGATGTGACTGCTGCTGGGCTATGGACTGAGCTATAACAATGGGCGTTGTTTGATCAACCTGCAAAACCTCGCGCGGATTGTTAATGTTAACACAACCTGACGATGACGCAGCTATTACCATTGAAGCGGATGGAGGTATTTGCTGTTGCTGTTGTTGGCGTATGTTTACAATCATGTTTGTGTTATTTGCCTGGTTCGCCAACTTTGTTTCGGTTACTTCCATAGGCTCTATTTTAACTGCTACTTCATCCTCTTGTTCTGTGGTTTCCTCATCACACGGTTCCTTCTTGTATTCTTCTTTACTAAAGAATGTATCATCTTTTACAGTTTTACTTTCCAAGGGCGAACAGATAAATGACGAACTTCCCACCGGGGCTAGTAGAGCGCACGATTTCTTGCCGCCTTTGGCTTTTATAGATTTCTTGGCACCTCCTAGACATTTATCAGCCTTTTTCGTGGCATCGTCAATGCTATCCAGCAAATCGGCTGCCACTTCCACATCGCCATCGACTTCGGCATCAACATTTTCACCATCTAAAATACCATTCCAGAAGTTGGTAGCTTGATTTAGTGTTTTAATATCATCTATTTGAACTTCCTGAAGAATATTATCCAACATATCGGCGTCATCACCATCGCCCAGTAGATTGATGTCATTTAATGAATCGCCGCTGAAATTCAAATCCAAGCAGGCTGCACTGTTATTTACTTCCGGACTTTTACTACTGCCGCGGGTAATATCGGACACAAAGGAATTCTGTAATAACTGAGTATCAGCTTCTAAATCTTCGTATTTAAAAGCAGGAGTAATAAATGCTGAGTTACAATCAACCGAATCATTTTTCCACAATGAAGGTTTTGCATCTGAGAATTTGCAGTTACTTTCCTCCACGTCCAGCGTTTCTCTCACCATTTCCACAGCTATTGGTGTGTGTTGAGACCACTCGACTAGAGAAGATAATTTGTAATCCATGTCCAAAGACCAGATGTCGTCCTTTTCCGTTTCCGTGGGGGTTTTGGGCCTAAAATGCAGCCAATCCCTGCGTATCTCCGATAACAATTCATTACAAATGTCTAAACGCTGAGAAGAAGTGGGGGACAAACCACCAAGCATAGTAAGTTCCTCATCATCCTCGTTGGTCACATCCTCGATCAGGATATTGACACCCTTTAAAGCTTCTTTATTGGCCAAACACTTTTGTTTTATCAGATCACTTTGTCGCATTACGTCAGCTATTTGATTGAAACAAGGTACCTCATCATCACTTTCTTGCGTAATGGCAGCAAAAAGCTGCCTTTGTCCTTTCGTATGCTCCGATTCCGTACCCATTCTACCTGCCATGTCTTCGTGTACCTCTTTCTTGATCTTAATCAAATTGCTTAATTGAGCCAGGTTAACGTTTTCTTCATCCTCAAGTATATCTGTCGAGACCGTGGAGCTCAGCTTTTGTATACTACTTAAGGGTTCATTGGAATCGTCTGCGGATGCTATTGATGGAACCGAGGAGTCTATTAACTCTTGTTTAACAACTCTTGATTGCAAATCACCTGCAGCACAAGAGGACGTAGATGCATTTTCGGAATCGGCATCTTGTATTACTAATTCGGTTTTTATCACATTCGTTTTGTCACTTACACTACAACTATTGTTACTTCTACTACCATTACTAATGTTTTTGTTAACATTGTTACTGCTATTGTTGTTATTGTGGATAATGCCAATAACAGAAGAGGGGGGCAATGAGGAGGTGGTGATGTGGTGCATGAGGAGGCTGCTATTCATTTTAGTAGTATCCATTGCCGACGATGGACAACGATGATTAGGCCATGATGCAACAGAGCCGTTGAGGTTCATTACACTCATCAAACTATCCTCCTTGTTCAATCCATTTACCTTCTCCTGTTTAATCTGTTCTGCTGTTGCTGAGGAGCAAATCAAATTATTTAAGCGTCCATTGCTACCGCCATCCATAAGAGATTGAGACAATTTATACAAAAGACGACGCTGCATCGCGTCTAAGTCCTTCTTCTGCGATTGTGGCGAATTCAGTTTACGCCGTTTCATATTTTCACCCTGCTGCAGCTGTAGTCTTCTTCTTCGACGCCTTCGGCGGGCCATCGATATACATGAATGATAAACACGATCTCTTTGGATGTGTACACCCCGTTCATCCTCAAGCTCCTCATAATCATCCGAATATTCGTATTCACAGCAATCGTTGAGACCATCTCCCAAAGCATTGGCATCGGCATCATCGTCCTCGATTTCCGCGTGGTCATCGAAACTGTTAGTTTCTACGACTTCTTTCTTTATTGAAATGGCGGGTGTATTTGCGTTATTTACAGTAGTAGCCGTTGACGTTAGTGCTCCCGCTGCCGAAGCAGCTGCGGCTGAGGGCACTAAATCAACAACAGTAGGTGGTGAGGCGGGTTTTGTAGTAGAATCTTTTTTGTTTGTTGTCGTTGTCGTATCGTAGGCGACGCCATTAGCTGTGGTTTGCGATGTTTCCGTCTCAAGTATTGTGTAGTCGAGTTGGGTCCAAAAATCGTCAAAATTCGTTGCTACACGATCAAGTAGAACACGACCACCGCGACCCATACGGCGACGAGCAAATCCAATACAACGGGGCCTGAAATTTAATAAAACGGCATTACATTTTTTATAAATATACATTTATACTGCACAAAAATATTACCTTGGATGCCTTATAGAGGTCAAAGTATAGCGATATTTACTATCGCCGAATCCGTTCTCCTCTTTAGATTCCCAAGCCCAATTTGCAGTATGGGCTCTCGACTGGAATTATGTAGAAAAAATGTACATTAGTATATTAACGAAATAAATTAACCAAACGAAATATATATAGAGAAAATCGTCTCCATGATTTCTGAAGAAAATAAAACTAAAATAGAAACCAGAGAATGCTTCCAGCAGAACCAATCATTAAACGCATTATGTATGTACAAAATACTTTCAAAATTATGAAATTTTGAATGAGCAAAACGCAATATCATCAAACATCTAAATGTTTTGTAGTTAAAAAAAATTTAATTTGAGTTTCAATACTTATGAATATTTATGAATACGGCGATCAATGTATATATTTCTAGGGGATTAAGTTAGGCTAGGTCAATGTGACCGTCTGAGTAGACAGACTCACTTAGACTGTATAGCCCATTGGATGTCAATGGTTTCTCCCATTCTCACCACTCTGAGCGCCTAAGGAAGCTCTTAAGTCGGACAGTATCTATATCGTCCAGATTTCTTAGGTTCCTCAAGAAAGAGCCCAGTGTTAATCCCCGCCTGTTCGCCAGGGCGGGGCAATTGCAAAGGAGGTGCTCTATGGACTCCTCATCCTCACAGCTCCTGCAGACCTCACTGCATATCTTCCAGTCAGGCGGATACAAGTAATGAGAAGTCGGGTTTTGATAGCGCAGCAGTATGTGTGAACGCAGACAGACGCCCACCTACCATTTGCTGCTAAGTATGACCCATTTCGCTTTAGCAGCTTACAAGTGACTAGAGGCATGCCGACGGACTCCAACTTAGCTGGAGTCTCTAAGGTTGTTTCCAGCCTTGCCAGCTCGTCTGCTCTGCAGTTCCCTGGTATGACCGGCACCCACATAAGGTGAATATTCAAATGTTGAGCCATCTCGTTAAGAGATCCTCGCATTTCAGGACTGATGTAGAGTTCAGGAAGACAGAACCCAGACATTTAATGGCAGCTTGACTATCAGATAATATGGTAATTTCCGCCGTGGTGAGGACGTTATATCTCAGCCATTCTGTCACTTTCTTAATGGCCAAAATTTCGGCCTGGTAAACGCTACAGTGACCATGTAGTCTTCTTGCTATACTTAGCCCTAGATCTTTGAAGTAGATCCCGAAACCCACCTGATTATTTAATTTTGAGCCGTCAGTGTACAAGTCGACATGCAGTCTGTCTTGTACCAGGAGTTCTACATTTCCACATATCTCTATCTGGTATAAGTATATGGTATCTCTTGTTGAAAAGTGGTTCAGGCAGAGTGTAGTCTATGGTGCCTGTTATGTCAGGCACCATGTTAAGGATTACACTGTGACCGTAACAACTGCTTTACCACTGTGATAGCTGCTCTCTTAGTCTTATGCCGTAGCTGTGGCAGTCTGCATACTGATTATGCCGAGGGGAAGTAAATGCAAAATTACATTTAGCGCATCGGATGGAGTGGCGCGAAGTGCACCAGTGATGCACAGACTAGCCATCCTCTGGACCTTGTCCGGTATCTTACAGTGTGTGGACTTCTCAAGAGCTTTCCACTAGATGGTAACTCCATACAATGTTATCGGTGTTACTACTGCACATCAATATTGTCACTGATGCTGCGTTACTTCTATTTTTGATGTAGTGCATAACATCAGTCTCCTTACACAGCTGGTGTTTCTAGGCTGGTTTTAAACTGGTGCATTTTTTTCTCCAAATGAATTTAGACGTTGGACGTCGAATTAGTTCATAAGCTGATTCAACAAGACGGACCGACATCATATTTGAATAAGTTTATAACCAAACGATTTTTGTATTATATTTTCAGACTTATTAATTGTACTGATGCCTATTAAGAAAATAGACAGTGTGCGAGAATGTGACCGAAAATACAGGTATTGATCACATACAGGCAATCCCTCGAAAAAATTTCAAATCTCCGCCGCTACCACGTTAAATCGAATGTTGAAGAAAAATTTGTCTCTACATACCTACAAGATACAACTAGTGTGAGAATTGAAGACTGCTGAACACTTAAAGAAGGCAAGCAGATATACTATTTGAAACAGCGAAATCATTGGACCACCAATATCATGCGGTTTGATACTTTGGAATTTTTTCTTCAAAGTTATCTCACGTAAGGTTTTAGAATCTTCGGCAACAATATTTAGACATATTTGTGAAATGAAGACCAATTAACAAGAATGTTATCAATTTTTTTTTTTTTTTTTTTTTGATTCGAGAATGCCCTGTTAGGTCAGGCGATTTACTGACAAATATGGCGACTTTAAAGCGTCTATATTGCTTTAAGGAAATTATATGTTTCAAATCAACAAGGAATATCTCAGAAGCATTGTAGTTTTTTGTTTACAATAAATATTTACATATTCATATTTTAAACTAATAACAAGTAGACTATTCAAAAAGATTAATATCATTTTTTAATATGATGATTTCATGTTTTTTTCATGTTATAAACAATACCAATACAAAACTTCATAAAATAGTAATAATATATATATGTAGCGATATAATAAAAAAGAACTATATTTTGTAATTAAAAAATTAATTATTTCATATTTGGGGCGATATTTGGAGAATTTTGATGATATTCGATGACACATTTGGCAGTAAAAATAAAAACAACATTAGTTAAAGGCCTGTCGTCCAAACAATTGCATACAATTGCCAATATTATATTTCATACATAATTGCCATATAAGAAAATATAATAAACATGATTCAATAGAAACACAAGTTTCTTCACAAATGACATTTTGTTGTTTACTGTTCACAACAACCCATTCTATTGGAATAACTTTAGTATGAAATGAGATCCCTACTAGTACAAGTTCAAAATGCTACAAAGTTAGGAAGATTACTATAAAAGTTATACTATCGTAAAGTCTATTCAATAAAAATGAAATATTTCTTTTTTTTATTTTTCTAAAAGGCACTTATAATTAATTCGTCAAACGGAAACAACGAATAACTTATATTTTTAAATTAACAACAGAATTCTTCAAACAATTGAATCCTCAGTTTAAAAACAAAATTGATTAAGATTTGGCAGTTCAGTAATTAAAAAAAAAATCGAAAATAGACGAATAATAAGTTAAACAAAGGAATTTAATTTATGAAAAATATAGCCATTTCGAGGCCGGAAAGTGTAAAAATAGCAAATGTTGTTGGTTTGAAAAACAAATAACTGATATTAAAAAACAATTTACAGAAATGCAGTTTTGTGAGAAGATGTTGATGAAATTCCAATAGAAGCTTTGGAACTGAAACCATTACTTTTAAAGCAAAATTAGTTTAGTTTTTCAACTTTTTTTTTATTCATTTGTATACTCGTATACGGATGAATGAAATGAAAGGGTTCAACATTAAATCTTTCTGAATGCATTCAGATTTTATTAAGACAAGCAGTATCCAAAAAGATAGAATTATATTTTCGAACTATATCTAATATTTGGATATTTTTTATATTAGAATTAATCTAAAGGGATGAAGAACCCTCAATAATGATGCAGACATCGTCTGAGTAAAAAATTATAACAAATGTAGCCCTTAAGAGGTCATGGGTTAATGTTGCATGCATAGACCTATCCCTTAGTATTTGAATTTTATCCTGTTAGCTTTTTTCCAAATCGCACAAAGCGCGCAGGTATTTTTCGCTTTCACCGACCCTTTTCTCACATTTGTGGTAATCTCTTGTTCTCTTTTCCCCAATCTATAATCGTTATTCTTAAATTTTTACGTATCGCAAATTTTCCTCTTCAAATGAAGTAAATTCGTTCATGAAGGTACATTCATATAGCGCTCGCTTGCGCGCATATTTTTTTATTAGTCGGCTGGTTTTCTGTTACCAATACGTTCACACTAATAGGGGTTTACACGCATTTTCCGTAAACTGATATGCATCAAACGTTTTTAGCCGACCTGACGCGATGGTTAGTATACGCGACTATCGTTCGGATGGTCCCCACCTATTATTATTTGAGCGGCGGTCAAGTTGATGCGTCCGACGAACACTTCGTCCAGTAATCAACAAGTCTGGTAAATGCTTCTCAAAATATGACGTTCAGAATCGTTCCGCTGAATGAGTTTAAAATTAGCATGCGTGCAAGGAAATATGTGATTTCCTATTATCCGTGACATTCTCTGGTTTAGAATTATTGATTTGAATGATCCATTACTAATTCCTCGCCACCGATTTGTATATATAAATATATATATACTGAGTGTTAGTAATAATCCACTACTTACCCGTAAATAATCGCAGCCTTGTTTCCTTCTAAATGCAAATGGAGCCTCCTCCTCACTCTCCGAACCAATTTTGTGCGCTAAATCTTCTTCCTCGGTTTCGATGGTGGATTCATTCGGCGCTGGCGATGAACTTTGACGATGCAGGTGATGATGCAAATGAGGTGGCAGGTGGTGCGGCAGAGCCGCTGTACCTGGTACGCTCAGACTTCCAGCAACTCCAGTGCCCAAAGCAGCTCCTGTGGTTGCTGACGTTGGCATGACACCAATGTTAGCTAAATACTGTTGTTGCTGCTGCAGGTGTTGTTGCTGTTGGTGTGATTGTTGTTGTTTATCGCGGGGTACTTTGTGTTTGCGCTTCTTGTACTGGCGCTTCTCTTTCCGATTGCCGGTAGTATTCAATGCATCTGTGAAATAACGAAATTTAGAACATCAGAAGAGCATGCCTTACCATTGCCATTTGAACTTACCCATAGTTACATTCGCGGAATTCAGGTACTGCGATGCGGATGAATACATATGTCCGCCTGGTGTCGTCACGCTACCTGCAGCCCCTGCCGTTAACAATCCCGTCGAACCCATGACATTATTTAAACCGGCCGCCGAAGAAGCCACGCTTGGTACCACTGCCGTAGGTGTGGCTCCTGATGAGGATGAATGATGCGAGTATTGGTTTGCATACAATGGAGCAAAGGCAGGTCTGTAACATAAAAAAATATAATAATAGACATTAATAAAATTTTGAGCTGAAGCTGGAATTGGCGTTGAGGCGGCAACCTTGAGTTCTTCAGCGTAGCACTCAGCTCAGAGAGTAAAGCGCCACTATAGTCTCGGAGTTGTACACGTTTCTCAAAGATTTCTATGGACAAATGCAATTGTTCACGCTTCGTTTTCTCCCGTCTCTTCACCATCTCCAAAACCGTAGTCGCTCTTTGCAGATCCCGTCTAAAATATGGATTGAGGATTAAAATACCATTAGCGAAATATTTTTACGTTTCAATTGCAGAGTCACAAAGAATATACCTCAACTTGAGCATCTTCTCGTACGAAGTCTCATCATTTTTACGATTCTTTCGCGTTTGCATCTTTTCAGTGCGCCGGCGAAATGCTAAGTACGGATTATTTGATGAGGCTCCCGGACGATTCTCCGTTTTAACCGAGAGAATCAATGGGTGTTGCTGTGGTTGTTTGAATACAAAAATCGTGATTTAATATACAACGTTTGCAACAGTCAAACGAAATTGTAGTTAGCGATAAGAACAAGAGAAAGGATCAGTGAGTAATTTTCGAATTTATTCAATTTTGTCTTTACCATTTTCAGGCGCTTATTCAGCCAGTAGTCATAGACGGCTATGCTGACTTCGTCGTCCTGCTTGAGCAGTGCTTTTGCTTCATTCAATGTAACCACTGTCTGGCCCGAACTCCTCTCAAGACGATCCATCATTTGTTCGAATTTTAAAGGCGTTAAGTCTAAACGCTTTCGTTGTTGATTTATCCAATATTCATCTTCACTATCCATATCATATTCGGGCACATCTTGTTCCAAACCGAGTGCTGCAAATGAGATAAAATAACAATTGATAAGGTAACCACGAGATGGTAATTACTCACGTTGCATGTGAATCATTTGTCTTGGCATACGGTAATTGGGTGGATAATTTCTGTCATAGAAATCTTGTTCGGTGGTATAGACTTCTGGCGTCGGTATAATAAGACCCGTACATATTGCTCGTTGTAAATGATGTTCCTATAAAAAAGTTATATAGATTTGGCGTTAGTAGCATTTCAAAAACAAAGCAGAAAATTATTAAATTGCTCAGTGGTTATTATCATTTAGAAAGGCTGTTGAAATGTTGTTAACATCTCAATTCAAGTAGGTATATCAATTATATTATTTACTAATTTACCCCTTATAATAGAATAGATTACAACATCACTGACAAAGGCGATAAACTATTTATCACTGATAGAATACGATAAAATGTGTACTGAACTATGTACGTACGAACAGAAGAGAGGAATAGTCATCCATTAGTCTGTCGAATCTGGATAATTGCAAGTCGTTTAATTGAGCATTCTTTCTCTTGATTAAAACCGCAATATTTGAATTTTCATAAGTAAAAGCTACATGTATTTTTTGAAATTTAATTAACCGAGTTCGATATATCTAAAAAAATTTAGTACAGGATTATAAATTTAGTGGTTTCAAAACAGCCGGCCTACAAGGCTGTCAGCTGTTAAATACCTACCCTCTGAAGTGATATTTATTTAGTGAAAGGTTTGCCATTTACGAATATGGATTGTTTAACAAACGAAGAATGTGTAAAGATAAAAAACTTACTATTTTGGCTTTATTGCATGAGAAGTTTCCAGAAAGTGTAATTTCACGTTTGGCGACGTCAATTGGGCACCATGATCATGCGATTTGACGCCGTTATACTTTTGTGGGGCTACGTCAAAGACTGTGTTAACTCGGATAACCCCCAAACGTACCGCCCGAAATATGCGAAAAATGGTCAAAAACTACCTCAAAAGAATCCACTGCTGCAACCAATCAAAAGCCGGTCATTTAAATGGCAATGTCCAACCATTATAATAAAGAAAAAAAATCGTCGAAATCATATTTAACTTTACTTTGGAAGCCCAAAAGTTGATATTTATTTATTTATTTATTTCTGGCTTGTAATTTAAAGCCTTGCGGCCAATTATAAGTAAATGACAATATCCAACAATTCATCTATTAGATTGAATCTGCTCAATATAATAAATTTAAAAAAAAAAACACGTAATAAAAATTAAATATAAAAATTTATAAAAATCTTTATATATATAATTCTACTGTACGAGCGTTGTCAGTGAACTCCTCCTAAACGGCTGGACCGCTTTGCATCAATTTTTGTATATGCGTCTGGGTGGTGCCCGGTATGGTTTAGATTTACAATTCGGTCCAATTGGAAAAAGGGGCGTGGTATCTCCCATACAAACAAAAAATTAAAAATCAATTATTTCTGTTCCTGCTTACGGTATTTGAACAGAATTTGGTGCGTAGGTTTGGTGTACATATCTTAAGTGCTACTGCAAATACGGGCGGGATTGGACAATGGGGCGTGGTACTTCCCATACAAACCATAAATTAAATATCCAATATTTCTGCTCCTGTTTACGGTATTTGAACAAAATTTGGTACATCGGTTTGGTGTACATATCTTAAGTGCTGCTGCAAATATGGGCGGGATTGGATAATGGGGAGTGGTACCTCCTATACAAACCACAAATTAAAAAGCAATTATTTCTGCTCCTGCTAAAATTTGAAGGCAAAACAACGTTTGCCGGGTCGGCTAGTATAATATGAAATTATGATCATTAGAGACACAAAAGAAATATGAAAAAAAGACTAATTCAAAAGTTAGAAGTTAATGGGTATATAATCTGAAAATATAGGATAATAAGTAATGGCTTGGTAGTAAATTGTAAATTCGAACTACTCTTACTACAAAAGCACGACCCATGAGTGTGGTTATTTTAGGAATAAGAAGCTGCTTATTACGAGTAGAATGTAAAAAATTAAATGAATTAAAAAGAGAAATTGAGGACTACACAATCGAACAACTTTATAAAATAACAACAAAGACCTCAAATCTATTTAATTTTTAAAACTACAACCCAAGAAACGCTTAACGTACGGCGTTATATGAACACGACGCCTCAGTGAATACAAATATCTCATAACTCTATTAAGCGCTATCTGAATTTTTCTCTTATTTCGTTTATTAGTGCCACCATTCAGCTCTAAATAAATAAAATACTAGGCATGATATAAGCATGAACCAATTTCTCCAATAAAAACTTCGCAGTGAATAATTTAAACGCCGGACTACATTATCCACATGATAGTCAAACCTTAGTTTGTTATCTAAAACTACTCCTGAACAATGTACACTGTGGAGCACTTCAATACGTGTGCCACGATAAAGTAAACTCAGGTTGAAATCACGATTAGAAAAAAGCATAGCTTTTGTTTTTGGAATGTTGATTGAGAGTTTATTTTCCGTCATCCATAAGCAGATCAAATTTAACGCATAATTAATATTACTTTGCAGCACATCACATCATAAGGGAGAATATCCCTTAAAGAGCAATTGTACATCATATACAAATGAATAGGGAATACATGCATCATCAAGGACACTAAACAGGCCGTTCAAGTACAAAATAAAAACAATTGAACCAAGTACCGAGCCTTGAGAAACACCGCTTTGGACAGGTAAAACAGAAGACAAAGAATCATTGACAACAACATATTGACTCCTACCATATAGATATGATGAAATCAATTGACAGGTATTAACGTCGAAATTATAATTGGTGTATAACTTATCCAACAAGACACCATAATCAACGCGACCAAATGCCTTTTCTAAATCCAAGGACAATAACACACATACACTTTTTGATCATATACTTCTTTTCTTATGGTATCTGTAAGACCAATAAGTAGTCCAGTGGTACTCCTATAATTTCGAAATCCACATTGACAGTCGTTCAGCAACGACTCACTTTCAATGAAACGCAATAACTGACACTTTGAAATGTGCTCTAACATCTTTGACAATATTGGAACTAATGAAATTTGTCTCAAATTTTCGAAATCACTGCAATCATTTTTCTTTTTTATTGGGATTACCTTAGCCAACTTTCATTTCCATGTCATTATGATCGTGTTGAATAAGTGCAAAATATGACACGAAATTAGTGGAAAAATTATTTTTAAAAATTTCAATGACAGACCATCTGCCCCTGGAGCATTAGACTTAATAGAAGAATACGCAGACCACAATTCATCGAAGGTAACACACTGAAAAGAGAATCCATTATTCACCGATTGCGGTATGGGATACGTAGTTACGTTCAGTTGGTTGCCAACAAAATGCGTATTTAGTTGCTCAACGTCAATATTGTCAACATTACATTGATTGCAAGTATCACCTATCAAGCCATTCTCACTAATGCGATTCCACAGTGTTTAAACAGAAACATTGTTTTCGAAAAGTGCAGCATGCGCCCCAAATTTCAGTTTTCTACTGACACTTTTTCAACGATTTCTGGCCCTGCAATAAATTTTCCAGTTAATATCATTGGCATCATTAATATATTCAGAAAAAGCTAAATCACGTATTGAACAGAAGTAAAGAATTTGTGGCGATGAGTACCACTTATCATGGGACGTATATATATTTTTCTTTTTAAGTGGCATAACAAAATGGACAACGGACAAACCAGCCATAAGTATATTTAACTGATAATCAGCATCACTTGTAGCATACATATCTGAGAAATCAAATAAGGCAGTAGTGCTACTCAGCACTTCTAGACTCAAACTCAAAAACATTTTTACCTTTACGTTGAACTTTAACATTTAAAGAAACAAAAATAAAAGCGTGCTTTGAAATAATAGGACAATAAAACTGACCCAAAAATTGCACGTTGGCAGGGTGAGACATTAAGAAAAAATCAATCAATGAAGATGATTGGTGAACAACATCAAAGTGTATTGGCTTGATGTTATGATAAACAAAAATATTCATCCTATCGCATGCCTCCCACACCTAACTAGAATGTCTCATACACAGTAGACCTTAAGAAACTCTGACAAAAAGAAAAAGCTAAAGCTTTATGAGGCAAAAACTTTACACAAATATGCTTGAGCAGGTTCGGTACAGCTTATACCTGTCTTAGCTTCTAATTTAAGATTAAAACCCCTATTATTTCGATTTAGCCTTTTTCGATTTAACAAAGTTACTCGCACCGCATTTTATTCAAACAGAAAGTCATGTTGATTTATTATTTCTAGGAGAACCTTACCCGCAAATCTAATTAACTACTTATTTCTGTGTAAATGTAATTTATTATTTGGTCGATAGCACTGCATAAAATATGAACTTTTTTGAACAAGATATATTTGATAAAGCTAAAAGAATATATGTACATATAAATTAAAAAAAAAAGCTTTGAAAACTGATTTACTGATAAAATACTCCTTATAAAAAAGTTGTATATACTAAGTGGCATGTGGTGAGATTACCCATACACGACTTCTCGCACATTGTTTATAAGCAGGTTTATGTAAATTGAAAATGGTTTTTTTAGAACCATTTTTAGAAACGAAAAATCTATCAGAATTATGCATACCAGGTTTGCTCAATAAGTTTAGCCGTCCTATACGAAATACCCTTTTTTATGGTTTTGTATATAGTTTATTTGAATGATCTTAAAAATTATGGTTTTGATACGATAGTTCAAAATCCGGAAGACTATCGAAATACGCTTTCATGTCCGCTATTATTATTTCGTTTCGATGATGGTCGTTTCACACGCATTAAAATTTTTGAAATGAAAAAAAAAAAACAACCAGAAGTCAGAGAGGGTTAAATCTGACGAATAGAATGAATGTCGTAACAATTCTTGCTTTGATTCACAGACGATCGTGATGCTTTTTCATAAGTGAGCGAAAGAACCAATTTCCTTGAGGGATGGTTTCAAAACGTTACAGCAGTAACTTAAATTTAAAAAATTAATGCTAACACCTTGTTTTTCAATTTCTAAGACCTAACTTGCTTCGCATTCAGGGTTCTTACCAACGTTAAAATATTTGATTGTCTCAACATGTACACCGTCTCTTATTGCCATTGTTGTTACCATTACTATTACGAACTATCACTAACAATTCGAATTTAGTGAAAGAAAATTTTTAACGCCACTTTATTTTTGTTATGTTCGAACTTTTCCCGGCATAATCTAAAACTTCTGAGAAGAGTGTTTGGGTTCACAACATCAAGATCTATCAGAAACTGTAATACTTTTAAACAAAACTGACAAACGATAGTCGCACTTTGTCACGATATGAATCTTTATTGTTAGACGGTGTTACGACATTACGAGATTAGATCTACAAGTTACAGACTTTTATAGACTTTAAAAAGCCAAATATTACTTAGCGACATGCCTAAACTATAGTATAGCTGCAAAGTTGATACCTCTTCGCACAATGACATTGGCCGACACAAAGTCTTCAGTGAATAGGGCAAAGGTCTCTCACATGCCATAATCAGCGAAAGTAATTTCGCCTGTCAGTGACTACAATAAGAAGTGCTCTAGTAGTGTTCAAGATAAAAATTTGCCATGAAATATTCGGAGTCCGTTCTGAAGGACCAAGTCCCGTGTCAGAGTAGGGTACATAACAAGTAATAATCCTATTTCTGTCACCATCAAACTAATTATAATATGCAACGTTAGCAATATATTGCAAAAAATTAAATACTTGTATATCAACTGTTTAAAATGCAAATGAAGAAATTTGTTAAAATCTGCTATGTTTTATAAAAAAAATTTGTCGTTTCTTTGCGATGACAAGAGCGGTACAAATTAGAAAATCAACAATTGGTTTTTGTTTGAAACCATATACCCGTGCGCTTTAAAAAAAAATAGTTTTCAAGTAAAAAGTTAATCACACTTTTTTGTCGGTTACCAGACTCTTTACAAAGCAAAAACTCACAATTCTAATTGGCTCTGGTTACTGGCAAAGGATACACAATAGGTGGTAATGTGAACAGAAACAAAATCCCCAATGAAGAAATTTGTTCTATTTATTTATGCTTTAACGCAGTTTCCTATTATAGTTTTCAGGAATCTTCACGAAAGTTCGGTTTCGTTTCAGTTTAGATACTGTAAATTTATTTAAAGTACTTTAGAAATTTGCTTCTGATTACTTTTCGAAATAGCAGTTCACTTCATACATTGATGATTCGATTTTTATCTCTTTCTCTATCAAAACATATTTTGATATTTTGAATAAAGAACCCGAAATGAAAAACATAGTTTTTTATGCAGTTTTATTTCCTAATCTGAATAAAAACTGAAGCCTAATGTAGTCTCGTTTTTTGTAGAGGAAAGTGTCGCCAAATTGCCAAAATTAACAATAATTTTTTTTTTTTTTAATTTACGACACCAGGCTCTCACAAATTTTCACAGCTACTCAAAAATGTCTGTTTATTTGTTTATGTAAAAAGAAATACAGACAAAACGTTTCATATACTGAATCAGAATCAAAATTGCTTCTAATTTCGTTTCGGGTGCGTGAATCAAAATCAAAATTGTTCGTATTTTCGGAAACAAAATACTATTCAATTTAATTTGCTTTGGAATCTGAATGAAAATTTAGCATATTTTTGATTTAGATCCAAAGACTAAAACAAATGACGGTCCCTGACACTATTTTCGTTATTTATTTGCTTCATTGCTAAAACTACATTGTGCTCCTGAAGAAGTTCTTTTACAAACACAAATTATTCATTGCCTTAGAAAACATTTAATTTTTAAAATTCATTTTATTGAAATGAATGCTACTATCAATGGGACCTTTGTTTAAAATAGTTGAAGGATTTTTTTTTACCTAGAATTGCGCTAAAAATGTGTACGTTTCCATTTGGTTCCAGCAAGATGAAGCAACCGCACTCATAGCCAGACCGGTTAAGGCGGAGCTCCAGTGAAAATTCCCAAACAAATTAATATGCAGAAACACTTTCCACTGGCCCCCAAGGTCAATTGACCTTACTTTTTTATGGGGTTATGTCAGGCAGGAGGTGTATAAAACGAAACCAGGGAATTTGTTTGAATTGAAGTAGTCTATTATAACAATGACCACAATGAATAATTTTCTGATCAGGTGCCGTATATGCGATAATGAACATGGAAGTGAATTACGCTCTATAATTTTCAAAACCAATTAATTATATACAGCTGCAGTCAAAATAATAGTAGTGCGTATTTCCCAAATTTCAAAGAAGTAAAAAGGTTTCAAAATAATTTTGTAAATTTTTAAGTTTAATTTTTTTAACAAAGTTCCTTTTATAAATTCTAGGAAATATAAAAAAAAAAAACGAATGCAAGATAGTTACAAAAATATAAAAGTATTCAAATTCTTTCAAATATAGCCGGTCAAAATAATAGTAGTGATATTCATTTAATGGTTAGTACAAACTAAAATAAATTGATGCGTGGACTAAATGTATATTACGAAGGGTAAGCATCTTAATTAGTATTTTGTGGCAAACCCTTTGCTGGCAATTACCGCCTCACAGCATCGTGGCATAGAGTTTACTAAATATTGGCACCTTTCTGCGGGAATGGACATCCACGCATCCTTCACAACCTCCCACAATGTGCTGTTGTTTGTGGGATTTCTTTGCGCGATCACAGCTTTTACGTCACACCACAAATTCTGAATGGGATTGAGATCTGGGGACTGGGCTGGCCATTCCAATACGCGTATATTATTTTCTGCAAACCACTGCTTTGCTAGACGGCTTGTGTGCTTAGGATCATTGTCCTGCTGAAAGGTCCATATCAAAGGCACTTCATCCGCAGCATATGGCAGCATCACTTCCTGTAATATTTTTACGTATAGATGGCGATCCATGATGTCTTTGATCCAGTATATGGGTCCAACTCCTATGTATGAGAAGCATGCCCATATCATAACACTAGATCCTCCATGTTTAACAGTTTTCAGCGTAAATTTAGGGTTATATTCTGAATTAGGAGGCCGTCTTACGTAGGGTCGTGAACCTTTCCCGCCATAAAGAACAATTTTAGACTCGTCAGTCCACAAAATATTCCTCCATTTTTCAGGGGTCCAATTTAGACGCTCCTTAGCAAATTTTAGTCGCTTTATAACATGTTTTTTTTCGTCAACAGTGGCACTTTTCTTGGACTTCGCGTTATCAAACTTGCATCTCTAAGACGTCTGCGGATAGTTTCCACTCTCGCTTCCACACAAATTTTGCCTTTTATTTCCGTAACGGCAGCAAAGGGGTTTTGTTTTGAATACCTTGCTATGCGCGAAACACTTTTTTTTGATGATATTGGCGGACGGCCACGTGTCTCACTAACGGGAGTGTACTTTATTGCATTGCGTACCATTGTCGGTGAGCAACCTATAATATTTTCCACTTCTTTATAAGATTTTCCCTCGGAAATCAGCTTCCTTATCAGCAATCGTTTTTCTAGTGTACAATGCACGCCACGCCCCATTTAAAAACAAATCCTAACACCTTATGGATCAAAATTATACTTCTTCTAAAAAAATTATTTATTTTTAATCTCAACTAGCCGACCCGGCAAACGTTGCTTTGCCTTCAAATTTTATTTTTATTGGAAATGTTTCATGCCAATCGGTCTATTATAATAAGAAACGCCTATATTTGAGGAAGAACTTAAAATATGTTCACTCAACCGAAATACAAAATTCTGTTTAAATACCTGTTGACCGCGGAACTGGCCCTGCGCTTTATTTCAAAGGTCAATAACCTTCAAACGTGCATTACTGTCGTCGTTATTTACTTTCATTTTTTGTGCACATCAATGTTTTTGCAATTATGTCTAACAGCTGTCCGCTGCTTTGCTTTCTTGTATTTAGTTCTGTGTGCGCACACACATGCACACATACATAAATATTGCGTGGGATCAATAGACAAGAAAGCAAGATGTTCCAAGGGATCGCTCTCGCTCAGTTTTCTTCCTGTTGAACTTATGTATTTGAGGATATATAAATAACGTTTCTGTTCTGTTAGACTTCTAGTAGTTTGTGCATTTGAAATTAGTTGACACTTGTTTGTTATCGCTCAAATAAAGAACTACATTGTTGTACTGAAGTTAATTCGAATTTCAGTCGGTTTTTTATTTATTCGCTTTTGAAACTGCCTGTAAAAACCATTGCAGGCTCAAACATTGGTGACCCCGACGTGATCTAATTCGTAGATTACGTATTAAATATTACCAATTCGGGTAATACTTAAATTACATATTCAATTGTTCGGTGTTTCGGTTGGTGTGCAAATCCACCATTTAATTTAAAGTTTTCGATCCTTAAAAGAAAAATTAAATAAAAATGTCGGTAGCTGATCACCCAAATACGACTAATGCCTCAACTATGGAGGATAGCTTGTTGCTGTATAGGAGGAGTGTTGCGGACATGGTGAAGCGATTGGCGAAGATGAAATCGTCCCTTACGACGGAACAGCTTGGCGAGTATGACGATGCTGAAATTTCGGTGCGGTTGGAGTACGTCGAGCAGCTAAATAATACCTTCGAAAAGGCGCAAACTACCCTAGTAAATTCGGGAGCCGAAGGCAACGATTCAATCGCTTTTACATCGCTGTACTTCGACGTGAAGGCCAAATTGACGCGGCAGTTAAATGTAACTCAGAAGATGAATACAAACCCACGCTCGTCAACCTTGCGCCAATTTTCAATCGATGGGCCGCCATTTTGTGGAGTGTCATCTCGTAGAACGAGGCTGCCGGAGATCCAGTTACCAAAGTTTAATGGAGCCTATGCAGATTGGCCGAACTTTTTTGCTTTATTTTCCACCGTTATTCATGACAATTCGGATTTGAGTAACCTGGAAAAGTTTCATCATCTGCGATTAAACTTAGTTGATGCAGCGCTGGACACAATATCATCGTTGGAACTAAACTATGCAAATTATGCAGAAGCAATACAATTATTAAAAAATCGATTTGATAACAAATTGTTACATTTTCAGACACACATAAGGGAGATCTTTTCGTTGAAGGTTGTAGATGGTGGTTCGGCTGCTGGCTTACGTCATCTTAGTGATAAATTAAACGCACATTTGTGTGCTATGCAGAACATTGCGGCAAAGGAGCAAATTTTGGATGGCTTTTTAATTTACTTAGCCGCATCAAAGTTGGACAAGGCATCTCAAATAAAGTGGGAAGAAAGTTTGCCAACGAACGAATTGCCAAGCCGGACAAACATGACATCGTTTTTGGAACGCAGGTGTCGCTGTTGTCGCCAATGCTCTTCCAAACATCATACCATGCTGCATCTAGAGCCTAGCCCAGCCGTACAATCTTTAGCGTCATCGACAGATCTCGTGGGCTCTTCTTCCTCTCAGCGCGTATTAGTTGCATCGTCTGACGTGCCAAAAACAACAACGATGAGCGTTTTGCTGGCTACGGCTATTGTGCTAGTGAAAAATCAATATGGTGGTTTTGTGCCATGTCGCGCCATTTTGGATTCAGCATCACAGCTCAATTTGATTTCAAGGCGGTTTGTAAATCGGTTGCACCTTAAATGTGATCGTGTTTGTGCAACTATTTCTGGCATTGGTGATGGAAGTTTCACAGTTAATAAATCCGTTGACATAGTGGTAAAATCCCGGCACGGCGATTACACAACCTCGTTTACAACTATGGTTGTGCCTAGTATTACGGATTATCAACCCACCATTAATGTTTGCTCTTCAGAATGGAACATCCCAAAAAATATTCAATTGGCCGATCCATCGTTTGATAAAGTTGATCGCATCGACATTTTAATTGGAGCTGAGCTGTTTTTTGAACTCATGTCAGTGGGTCAAATTAAAATGGCTGCAAATTTACCCATTTTGCAGAAAACCTTGTTCGGATGGGTAGTTGCTGGTGGTGGCCTTCGTTCTCATCATTCATCATCTCTGGCTATTTCGTGTTCGGAGAAAAAGGGAGAAGAGAAGCTGTCCTCTATTGTAAAAAGTTTTTGGGAAGTCGAAAACAATTTTGAGAGCGCCGTGCCATTTAATGAAGACGATCTTTTTTGCGAAAATCATTTTATGCAAACCACTTTCCGACTTACTTCAGGTGCCTATTCAGTTCGCTTGCCGCAAATTGAGGGCAGAGGCGCAGCTTCGCTAGGTGGTTCATATGAGCGTGCTTTGCATAGATTAAGGAGCTTGGAAAGGAAATTTAAGCGTTTTCCAGAAATAAAAGCTCCATATGTTGCATTTATGCATGAGTATGCCGCATTAAATCATATGTCTCCCATTTCGCCGCAGGTATCAGCAGCAAAATATTTTCTACCCTTCATTGCGTGCAAAAGCTTGACAGCACATCGACGAAGCTTAGAGTAGTTTTTGATGGTTCTGCAAAAACTACAACTGGATTGTCTCTCAATGATGTCTTGCATTCTGGCCCAACTATACAACCAAAACTATTCAACACTCTACTCAGATATCGCTTTTTCAAAGTTGCTCTAAGTGGCGATGTTTGTAAAATGTACAGGTGTGTACGGGTGTCTCAACCTGATGACTACTTGCAGTGCATACTGTGGAGAGAAAACGATGATGACGAGATAAAAGTTTACAAATTGAATACGGTCACATATGGTACTAAACCTGCGGCATTCTTGGCAATTCGCACCATGCACCAACTTGCAGCTGATGAAGAAGATCAATATCCGTTGGGATCGAAAATAGTAAGATGTGACTTCTACGTGGATGACTTAATTTCTGGTGGCGATTCTATTGACGAGGTTTTGGCAATAAGGCAAGAGTTATCGGCATTGCTTCAAAAGGGCGACTTTGTTATTAGGAAGTGGTGCTCAAATGTTCCAGCAGTACTAGATGGTGTAGCATCGGAGGATGTTGAACCATTGTTGAAATTCCACGATGGGACGGACGTCACTAAAACTCTTGGCCTCATTTGGGATCCGAAAAGTGACAACTTTATTTTTTCGTTTACTCCTGCTTGTGATTGGAAAGTTGTAACCAAGCGCTCTATATTATCGTCCATTGCTCGTCTTTATGATCCATTGGGTTTGATTGGACCTGTCATAACAAAGGCTAAAATATTTATGCAGCATCTTTGGAAACTTGAGCTACAATGGGATGAAAGCCTGCCCCAGTCGTTGCATTCATCGTGGCGGGAATATATATCAAAGTTCGATTTGGTCTATCGTTTTGCGTTCCCTCGATACGTATCTATACCGAAATCGGATGTACAAATTCAAGCTTTTTGTGATGCCAGCTTAGCTGCTTATGGTGCCTGCGTATATGTGCGGTCCGAGAGAGGAGATGTCGTTAAGTCTTTTTTGCTGTGCTCTAAATCGAGAGTATCTCCGCTAAAAACGCTTACGGTGCCAAAACTTGAACTGTCAGCTGTCTGCCTTTTAGCCGAACTTGTGGATGTTGTAGTAAAGTCTCTTGCGCTTAAATGCGAAGTGCATTGTTGGTCCGACTCAATGGTGGTTCTCTCTTGGCTTCGAGAACCGCCATCGAATTTTAATGTATTCGTATCGAATAGAGTATCTCGCATACAATCGCTCACATCTCAAATGTCCTGGCATTATGTGCCTACGAATTTGAATCCGGCTGACATCTTATCGAGAGGTGCAACTCCAGAGGAGCTTCTCAGATTCATTCAGAATTATGGAATAATGGCCCAAATTTCCTTCTATATGAATCATCGAGGTGGCCCGATGGCATGAAATTCGTGGCTGATTTGCCTGAGCGTCGTAGAAATCTACTGGTGACGACATCACTGACGGATTTGTCGACATAATGTAAATATCACAATTCGTTTACAAAAATGCAACGAGTTTTTGCGTACGTATCGAAATTTCTATTTTTTAAAACGAGAGGAAAAAATGAAGAACTTACACCACATGACATCAAAGTAGGAACTAATCTTCTGGTCAAAAATATTCAAATGGTTCATTTTCCCGCTGAATACAAGGCTTTAAAGGCAAATCAAACTATCTCATCATCCAGTAAGCTGTCTTCTTTGATGCCAATGATTGACAATTTTGGAGTAATTCGAGTAGGTGGCCGACTCCAGCAGTCGACTTTGGATTATAATGCTCGTCATCCAATAATTTTACCCAAAGGGCATCCATTTACTGCATCAATGGTGATGCACTTTCATCAAAAGCTGCTACATGCGGGTCCACAGTGCTTGTTAGCCTCAATTCGTCAGCAATTTTGGCCTCTTGGTGGACGCAAGCTCATAAGTTCCATAATTTCCAGATGCCTGCGATGTTTTAAAATGAAACCAAAGCTAAATAACCACATTATGGGCTGCCTACCGTCTGATCGCGTGAGACCAAACCGGGCCTTCCACACCACTGGTATTGATTTTTGTGGGCCATTCTATTACAAAGCTGAGGTGAAAAGTCGTCCATCTGTGAAATGTTATGTGGCGATCTTTGTATGTTTCGCGACGAAAGCAACCCATCTTGAAGTCGTTCAAGATTTGTCCACACCGGCTTTTTTGTGTGCTCTTCGTCGTTTTGTTGCCACTAGAGGCAAACCCAAAACTATTTGGTCCGACAACGCAACAAATTTTGTAGGCGCAAAAAATGAATTGGCAGAATTAAAGCAGCTGTTTTTGAGTCAATCCCATCTAAATGAGCTTCATCATCTGTGTCTCGACGATAACATAGAATGGAAATTTATACCACCTAGGTCGCCACATTTTGGTGGATTATGGGAAGCTGCTGTGAAGTCTGCGAAATTCCATTTTCATCGCACAGTTGGCGTGAACACATTGACATGCGATGAACTGCGCACATTGGTGAGCCAAATTTCAGCAATTTTAAATTCTCGCCCCCTTTGCCCTATATCAGAAGACCCTGACGATCTTGATGTGCTGACTCCTGGGCATTTTTTAGTCGGTGGCCCACTTATATCAATCGTCGAACCCGACATGTCTTGGATCAACTTTGGGCACCTCAATAGCTGGCAAAAGGTTTCTGAAATGCAGCAAGCATTTTGGAGAAAATGGAGCAGTTCTTATTTGACATTGTTGCAAGAGCGCTCAAAATGGCGTGATACATCTGAAAACATTGTTCGTGGTACCATGGTGTTGCTAAAGGAAGAAAATATGCCTCCACTTAAATGGCAAATGGGTCGTGTTGCTGACGTCATATGTGGTGATGATGGTGTAGCTCGCGTCGTGACAGTCAGAACAGGCAACGGAGTATTTAAGCGAGTTGTATCAAAATTAGATGCCTTACCAATAGGTGACTCTGTTGAAGGCCTAAACTCTTCAACGGGGGGAGAATGTTGACCGCGGAACTGGCCCTGCGCTTTATTTCAAAGGTCAATAACCTTCAAACGTGCATTACTGTCGTCGTTATTTACTTTCATTTTTTGTGCACATCAATGTTTTTGCAATTATGTCTAACAGCTGTCCGCTGCTTTGCTTTCTTGTATTTAGTTCTGTGTGCGCACACACATGCACACATACATAAATATTGCGTGGGATCAATAGACAAGAAAGCAAGATGTTCCAAGGGATCGCTCTCGCTCAGTTTTCTTCCTGTTGAACTTATGTATTTGAGGATATATAAATAACGTTTCTGTTCTGTTAGACTTCTAGTAGTTTGTGCATTTGAAATTAGTTGACACTTGTTTGTTATCGCTCAAATAAAGAACTACATTGTTGTACTGAAGTTAATTCGAATTTCAGTCGGTTTTTTATTTATTCGCTTTTGAAACTGCCTGCAAAAACCATTGCAGGCTCAAACAATACCGTTAGCAGGAGTAGAAATAATTGCTTTTTAATTTGTGGTTTGTATAGGAGGTACCACTCCCCATTGTCCAATCCCGCCCATATTTGCAGCAGCACTTAAGATATGTACACCAAACCGATGTACCAAATTTTCAAATACCGTAAACAGGAGCAGAAATATTGGATATTTAATTTATGGTTTGTATGGGAGGTACCACGCCCCTTTGTCCAATTGGACCGAATTGTAAATCTAAACCATCTCGAGCACCACCAAGACGCATATACAAAAATTTATGCAAAGCTGTCCAGCCGTTCTGGAGTTTTAAGCATCGGAACAAACCACGATTCATTTTTATATATATAAAGAAGATAAAGATATACAAAGCTTGAAAAAAGAATGTGTTTACTTGCAAAGTTCGTTGACTTCTGTCATCACTACTATTATTTTGACTGCCAAAAATCTGTTCTTCTTTGCATGAAAAAAAAAAAACTAAGCAAGAAATGTAAATAAAGCGAGGCTACGAAACAAAACAACATTTTTATAAAGCCACTACTATTATTTTGACTGCAAACTGTAAGTTAAAATTAATTTTTTTATGCTATAAAAAAAATGAAATACGTTGATTAAAAAAGTTATTAGAATTTCTAGTTGTAGAGCAATTGGTGCTATACCCTGTACAAATTATAAGTCTAAAGGCAAAATAAAAGTCCAATTACAATATGTTAGTTGAGAAAAGACTAAAGAACAAAATTTTCAAAAACAGGTTTCAATAAATTCAAATTTTCCTGATATAAAACTACATCAAGTAAAAAATACTGATGTGAGTATATATTTCTTAAAAAGTAACTCAATTCACTGAAGAAACTTTAAATAATTTTGGCATTTGTCTCTTCATTTTGTGAAGTTTGTAATAACATAAATTGTTCTTCTATAAATTATAAATACTCTATAAATTAAGCTACTTTAAACAAGTTTCTTTAAAAACTGTTATGAAAAAGGATGTGAAAGTATATTTACTCAACTCCGAAAAGGAGTATTATGTATATATGAGAAAATTTGTCCTTCGAATAAAGCCAAAACATGTTTGTGAAAAAGTAATTTCTATATTTTTGGTCTGTATTCTAATGTAATGTATTTTAAAAATAAAATACATTTTATCTATACCAGTGGTAACGCGAAACAGTATCAAGCAACGGGTCATGCATGGAATCCCCCGGAGGTCGATAACCTAATGTTTTATTATTTACTTGTTTGATTATGCCATTTTCTTTATCCATAAGTATCGTTGGCCCTCTGTTGGAATTAACTGTCCGAAAAAATAACAGCCAATTTATCCAAAAATATTGAGAATTCCTTTTTTTAATAAATATAAGGCAATAATATATTAGATTCCGTGGACAAATACGATATGAATAAAGCGTATGTAAATAAAAATTTAAATTGTCTCAATTGTTGCTGCAACAAAAAAAAAAATTGTATTCTGGTCCTTGTGGTTTTCTCCTTTGGAACAAATTTATATTTTACATCATGTTGGATTCATATACCCATATAAGCAGCACTTATAACTTACAAGTTATGAGTATAAGTGTGGTTATACAGGGTGTCCGTCGGGAAGGTATACTACTTTGTTTATAATTTTTGATTAAATGAAAGAGAATGGATCTTATATTGATAAATGTTTTATTTAATGTCACCAATTATGTATGGAATACAATATCAGATAAATGTCCGCCTCTGTTAGCCTCACAAATGGGAGCCTTTTTGAGCACATTTTTCGTTACATGCTCACACATTTCTCGCGGTGTTTCATTAAAACACGAATATATTGTTTGACTTGCTCAAGCGTTTCTGGTTTGTTTGCAAAAACCTTGCTTTTCACATATCCCCACAGAAAAAAAGACCGGAGCAGTCAAATCAGGCGACCGTGGTGACCAATCAACATCACCATTTCTTGAAATAATTTGTTGTGGAAAGAGGTCTCGCAGTAATTCTATTGTAATCCTGGCTGTATGCGATGTGGCACCGTCTTGTTGATACCACATGTTAATCAAGCCCAAAGCATGCAGTTGTGGCGTTAAAAAGTTTTCAATCATATCACGATATCGCTCCCCATTGACAGTTACCGTTAAGCCGTTTTCAGTTTCAAAGAAGTAAGGTCCAATGATTCCTCCTGACCAAATTGCACACCAGACTTCCACTTTTAATGGATGCAAAGGTGATTGATGAATAATTTGAGGGTTTTTAATTGCCCACAACCGACTATTCTGTTCATTCACATATCCAATTAAATGAAAATGTGCCTCGTCACTCATTATGATTTTTTCATGAAAATCGGGGTTGTCATGGGCGAGCTGTAACATCCTATTGGCATATGTACGGCGGCGTAAATGGTCTTGTGGATGCAGCTCTTGTGTCTTAAATAGAAACAAATGCAAATCCTTGTGCAAAATTGTGGTCAAAGTTGTTCTTTGAAGACCAAGCTCCTGAGCACGGCGTCGAATTGAGGTGGATGGAATGTTTTGAACACTTTCTTAAGCAGCAGTAATGTTTTCAGCCGATCTTGCAGTACGTTGTGGTCTATGCTTGGCCCTATCAGCTACAGACCCCCTTTCTTCGAAACCATTCACTACACGATAAATAGTGCGTCTTGTTGGCACGTTGTTTCTCTCAAAAATTTCCCATAACTTTCTCATCGTCACAGTAATCTATGATTGATTTTGATAAAATGTGTTAACGATTAAAACACGTTGGTTCATATAATATTTTTCCATAATAAATTTGTCACGTCTCTACTTCACGACTGCCAAATATGAACTGTCAAGACTAATGTTTACCAAAATGGCGGCGAAACAAAGTAGTGTACCTTCCTTACGGGCACCCTGTAATTAAAAATAATGTTTTAAATTTAGATTTAATTATGTATAAAAAAATCGGTGATAACTTTCCACTTCCATGGGTTCATCAGGTAGAGGAGAAAGAGAGCTTTTCTTATAATAATTAAAATTATCCCCATTCGTATTCTCATCTGGATGCATATTTAGGTTAGGTTTTTTATCAATACACCAAATAAATTATGTGGCAATATGCTACTACAAATTATGCTGAAGCACTTACATACTGAGGCCATTTTTTAAAATATTCGTATCTTAATACCTTTGAATTATGTAGCATTGAAATAAGCACCAATTTTTGGTGCCCCATTAAAAATTTACAACTAGCGATAACGTCAATCTCGCATCAACAAATTTTTATAAAATCACCTACTTATCCATCCCCTTCAGAAAGGGTTTTTTCTAATACCTCCTTTTTCGCACATCTATCCTTCAAAAATACTCGAGTGCACTTTGCTGTATTACAGCGCCGTCTTCAACTTGGAAAGGACAAAATTAGACCCGTAATGCTTGTGTTCTCAAAAATTAATGATCTGCAAATGCGTGTCGAGGACGGTGGCTAATGTGGGTGGCGAAAATAATACAAAGAAAATTAGAGAGGAAATCAATGGGTTGACGATCCTCGCATCGTTTAAGAACCAATGATCCCAGAAAATTTGCCTATATCCGTCTTGTGAACATCATCGACAAATAAGAGGACAAGGATGATTTCGACGAAAGAACACTGATTATCACAGCTAATCTGCAAAATTATTCGGTTGTATTGCCCATGGGCGGCAGAAAACACTATATCACAAATCCCACCAATGCGAAAAGCACTTACTACTACTCATTTTCGTTTTATTCATTACTTTAATTGTAATCCCAATACAAGTGCTCTTCAAAATCTTTCAACCTGACCGAAGATGTAGAAAAGTACTCGAAGAGAATAAAATGAAACTGGACACTTTTGCTAATAAAATTGCGGAATGTAATTGTTAATTCGATTGTTTAATTGTTTATTTTTGAACCTCAGTGCGAAAAATTCTCTCTGCAATTGCATTGCAAATAAGCAGAAATGCAAACAATCGATTAAAAACCGGTGACCCGGCGCCGCCGAACTATTTTGCGTCCAGCTCAACAACTTTTCTATAAAAGTGTTTTTGTAAGAAACGTCTATGTAAAAAAATCAGCCTTTATGTGAGCTCTTCATATTGAAAACAGTCTTCTTCTTTTCATGTAGAATATTGATTTGGTTATCACGTTATATAAATCGATCATTAGTACGTGCTTTAATAATACCTAATATATATGTATTATACAGAAAAAAGGTATATCCTGGCACCAAAAAAAAAAAAAAAAAAAAAAAAAACACATGAGCAAAATTCGTTTAGTCTTTAATAGGACAGTTACACATTTACTTTAATTGAGATCTTGGATTTGCATTACAGCATTTCTTAAAAAAAATGTTTGGGTTGTACGTTCGAAGTGTACGCCCGATTTAGATCGATTGCAAAGCATTTAAAATCCAATGTTCATAATCTCTTTCGACTATGTATATTTTCTCAAATTCAACCTTTTGTTAGAAAAGCCACACAATCTAATGTGTTTCCGAGCGAGCTACAAGTATTCAATGTGTCTAACATTGCATATCGTTCGGGTTTAGACTGAATAATTAGTTGTCTTTTTTGTGTATATTACTTTTATTATATGCATATATATTTACTTATTTATTAATGTATAGATTTATTTATGTATTAATGTACTAACGTATCAATGAATTAATGCATTAATGTAATAATGTGTTAATGTGTTAATGCATTAATGAATTAATGTATTAATGCATTATTGTATTAATGTGTTAAAGTGTTAATGTATTAATGCATTAATGTACTAATGTATTAATGCATTAATACTTCAATACATTAATGTATTAATGCATCTAATGAAGCATTAATGCAACCAAAGTTTTGGAATAAACTGCCATTAGGATTAGTGACGACAGATGACACATTCCAATTGTCATCTCCTCCACTACTCTGACATTATCTGCTTCCTTAGTATTAGAATATATCTGTACTATAACGGCTGCAGAAACTCTCATGCGCTACGTACTATCTATATAAAGATTAATTGATAGAAAGAATAGTACTCTCACGTAGTTGCACCTGGGATATGTTTAAAGTTAACTTTTTTACGATATATAAGGGAAAACTAATAAAACTGTTTTCTTGGCAAAGAAGTACATACATACGAAATATTGATTGAAATTCAGTTCGTTCTAAAAACAGAGCTTTTTGTTAAAACAGATAGTTATAATATGTACCCGAAGGACATAACGGTGCGGGTAAGGATACACTTTCACAAATAGGCGCATTTTATCTGTCTGCACTTGTGTACGCAGCCAGAAATATGTATCTTCAATAAACACTTTACAAAATCTAGTAGACATAAGTCCATTATATTTTATGGCCAACGTGAGCTAAGCTCAATTTCAAAGTTAAAAAAAGAACTTCCGAACAATCCAAGCGGTTATTACCTTTCGTTGAAACCTTCCAAAAACAAATATATTGAACTCAGTCTATTAAAAAATATGAATCTACACAAGATGTACGTATAAAACAGAAAAAATAAGCAAGACATGAAGACGGCAGATGAGAAATATTATGGGTACAGGTGATATGATCATTCTTTGGCTATAACTTGTGAAGGCTATCCCAAAATTTACGTAAGAAGGAAATGATGCATGCAGCAATTGAATAGTTCCTCAGGCTGTATTACGCAAATGTAGGAATGTAAAAGAAGAACTTTTGCGAACTACCGGTTTAACTGTGTTAAAAATCCGGTAACACGGATCAATTCGCATACATGCAATATGAAGATATTTCTTTAAATAAAGTTTCTCAACGTGACCTAACGTCTGATATTGTTATTATGTTTCTACTATTGTTCGGAAGAATAGTAATAGTGTGCTCTGAACAACTGGTCGTGGTTGTGTTCGCAAAATACATTGCCATTCGGAATCTTCATATAAACAACTATATGTCAAATAATATGTAAAATTTGGCAATCACAAAAAAGATGATAAGAAGCAATGAATTAAAAGCAGACTGATATACAATAAATCATCGATCAAAACGGTTAAGAGAAAATACAGTTTTCAAAGCAAACACCTCTGCTCTCAGGTCTTATTAATATCTTGATACGTCCATTTGCTTACTTTGCAATTCACGCACCACAAAAACTGAATTATCTGCTATTAACTCCCTAATCAGATTGTGACGTATCTAAGCCAAAATTCGGCCAAAAAAGGGTTGTGGAATCTTTTCTTTCTCAAAATAATACCATCTTGACGACTAACAACAAATTTGGCCAAGAATAGAAGGATGTGCACCAACAGGGCTTAAAATATGTGAAATTAAAATCGTATTGAGAAAATGATATATATGTAAAATATATAATAAAATATAAATATAAATATACTTTGTGTTGTAGTTTTAAAAATTATATAGATTTTAGGTTTTTGTTGTTATTTCATAAAATTGTTTCGATTGTGTAGTCCTCAATTTCTTTTTAATTCATTTAATTTTTCACATTCTACTCGTAATAAGCAGCTTCTTATTCCGAAAATAACCACACTCGTAGGTCGTGCTTCTGTAGTAAGAGTAGTTCGAATTTACAATTTACTACCAAGCCGTTTAAAAAGTTTCTTCGTTTAGGCACAGTGTGCAAAAATACATGCCAACTTCATATATGACTGAAGAATTTCGCGTTCTGAAATTCGTCTGAAGAATAAGTGTGCTCATTTTTGAAAGCCCTTCAAGATGGTAATGTCCTGGTGTAAGTTTGGTTGAGGAAGAATTCTTCGTTTAGGCACAATGGGAGAAAATGTCAACAGGAGGGTATACCAATTGAACTTAAAGAAATCGGTTTTCTGAGAATGTTCTGAAATACCTAGATACCTAATTTGGCAAATATATGACATTAGCTATGTCTTGTAATGATTGTGGTGCCGCAGTCCTGCATAATATCCTTTATCCTGGAAGTGAAGAAATCACCAAGTTTTGTTATTTTGCTGTATTTGAGTAATTTAATTAAGTATATAAATTCTGAAGTTTTCTTTGTTTTTTCTTTCAAATTGGCTCCATAGGTTCCTCCAAACCGATAAAATTTTAGTTTTTAACCATATTCTCATGTTTTCGTCTAACAGAGCTCGGTAATCAAAATGTGGTTTATGCCTTTGCTAGTTAATTTCGAATTTATTTTCACGCACATTTTTTATAATCATGATAATTCCTGGTGTTGTTTTTTTTTTAAGAATCATTGTGCGTTTCAAGCATTTTATTAACATTTTATTTTCATACATTTTAAATTAATAAAATAATAATAAAAAAAGTAATCATATACCGCTGTCAGGAAAAGGTAAGTTCTCAATTTATCCCAAGAGTTGCAGTTATAGGCTACTGTAACATAAAGCGATGTAATTGACTGCGAAAAAACCACATCTAGAAAGAAATATGTTACCTCGTTTGGCACATACTTTGCGGAAGTACTATAACTAGAATTTAATAAAAACCTGTATGCTGGTTTAATTTTTCGGAATTAGACTTCTATGTAATTCAAATTGTAATTCTACAATGTTATAATTAAATTTTATTCTAATAACAGTTTTATATGGAGATGCAATTTCAAAAACTTTATCAAGCGTAAGATAAGTACGAGAAACTACCGCACCGTCAAAGACCACGATAAAGCATCTCATACTGTGTAAAAATTCGGCGCGTACCACCATAATATAAAATGAAATTAATTTATCACATCGATAATAACAGGTCTTTGATTTTGGAATTGAAATACATTTTTAATGACAGCGAAAAGCGTTTCATCTTCTCTTTTAGTATATGTATAAGTTAACATTCACCTTTAACTGAAATGTGAACTTCGTCCGCTAAACATTCCTTGTATAGCTAAATACGCTCAATGAGTAACCATTCTCTTCGCAGGCGGAGTGGTTGAACATTTTCCGTTCGCGTAAATATTTTGCCTTTTCCCAGTTAGGTAAGAATTATTATTTATTTATTCAAATCGGTCCGAAAGCTACTTTACACAGATATTACAATACCTTGAGTAATATACATAACCTAAAATATAGATAACACCGTTTCATACACACACGTAATTTGAATCAATTAAAATGCCAGAAAATTTTACCAGAAGAATATAAAAACTTTTCCAAATCTAGTGAAAGAAGAACACATAACTTTCACAGCAACTTTCTGCTACATTCTCAATGATAAGAAGATAAATTCGAATTTAACTAGCAAAGACACAAACAGAGCTCTGTTAATGAAACAAATTTGCATTTTTGTCCACTGTGCACAACCGAAGGATTCTTCGTCCATCAAACTTGTCAAGATACAGTTCTTCGATAGTGCTTTCAAAACATACCATACAAATATTTCAGAAGAATTCCAGAAAACGGCAATTTGGCCTAGTATGTTCTGTCATTTGGCAATATTTTTGCCCACTGTGTGCAAACGAAGGATTCTTTGTCCATCAAACTTATGTCAGGATATAGTCATTCGATAGTGCTTCCAAAATATACTATGCACATATTTCACAACAATTTCAGAAAGCGGCAATTTGGCCTCATATGTTCTGCCATGTGGCAATATTTTTGCCCATTGTGTGCAAGCGAAGGATTCTTCGTCTATCAAACTTATGTCAGGATATAGTCTTCTAGTAGTGCTTTCACGCGCGTTTATTGCAGAACGATTTAGAATTGCTGTTTGGCTTTATGTGTTAGCTTTTTTCTGTTATCTCTTTGCCCACCGTGCGTGCAGGCTTTGTTCACTTATTACAACATTTTTATTAAAAAAAAAAAAAAAAGTTGAGACTGCCCCGAGATTTGAAACCGAGTTCCTGAAAACGGAATAATATGCAAATGTTATGCCACTTTATTCACACCATGGAAACTTTCTTGTGTAGAGCAAAAAATGCATAATCAAACTTTATGTTATATACATATACATTATAGAATTTTACATCAGATATAGAAAACTACATGTTGGTTACCAACCCTAATTTTACATTAAAATTTGATTTGGTAATATTTCCATTGTTCCAAAACCTGTACAGACAGTAGTAGCAAAATATAACATTGAAATGAACAAACATAAAAAATAGAAAATGTGCATATTAGCATGTACGTCAAATTTTCATCTCTTTCGGATTGAAATTAACATCTCTTCTAATTTTGCTTTCTCTTCAGCAGCCACTCCAGCCTTTCGATCATTGTTATGACAATTGTTTTGGTTGTAACCAACTTGTCTGTTTACTCCTAAAAGAATAAAGGTTTATTATTGCTGTAAAATTGGGAATGAACGAAGGTTGCCACGTTTCTTATTTGTGAGAGTATAGAAAAAGAAGCAAAAACAAAGTCTAGGTTAAAAGCAAAAAATATATTGTTTACAAATTTATAAAAATTGCATCTTCGTAATGCCAATATTAAATCCAAAGCAAATATTGTACCAATAGTTGTGATGATTATTGCGCCGATTGGTATAAAACATTTTTGATTGGATATTTTCTCTTTAGTAAAATTACTCAAGCATTGAGGAATATGCCAATGGTACAGCGAATAGCAGATTTCAAGCAATTGCTATTCTTTAGTCAAAGTAATATACTAATAGTTTAATTTATCAATCTTTTAAAAAATTAGTTTAAATGTATATTATTTCTAAACTATAAATGTTGCAAGGGAATACATTTTTTTTTTCGTTATATTATAAAGTTCTGTAAATCTCAGTTAAAGTTGCGTTTCCGCATATTACAACCAAAAATATACAAAATGAAATATCCAAAGAAGTGAAGGAGACTGCCATTGTAAACCATATTTTTGTGCTATTAAGATACACAACATTTTATAACAATAGCAATGTAAAGTTTTCTAATATATTTGTTATTGAATTGTGGGGAGTACATGTTGTATTACTATAATTCCATCAAATCGGCCTCAAGGCTTAAAATTTCAAACCTGAATAAAAATAAAATAAGTTAAATTGAATTTACCAAATGATATAAACAAATTAATTGTGATAGCAATAATGCCGACTATATCCATACTTTTGAAAATATTAAAAAATTGTATTATCCAAAATGAAAGTACAAAATCTTTCTAACAAAACACTTGTACAATACAAACATTATTACTTTAGTTAAAAAGTAGCACATATTTGTATGAAAATGTCTTATATTTGTATCCAATAATGGAGAAGAAAATTAGGCTTAATATATGCTCTGTTCAGCCTTCTAAACGCTCCATCAGCAAAAACACATGTCAAGTTCCAAATGTATACGACAGATATACTATTTCAAAATTATGCATAGGGCCATTTCATTGAATGCGCATATTAATTGATGATTTCATTACAATTATTTGAAATCAATTGTAATAAATATTTTTTCAACTACCATTATTCTAATCAATGGTAATGGTTTTAGAAAAATTGTGGGCGATTACTCCAATTTCAAATTGTAACGATACCGCAACAATTATTCAACGAAACATTATCATTAGCATTATTATGTGGTTGGGGCCGTATTCGATTTGAGTTGAACAGCTGCATTTTACTGAAACTAATTTCACATTGTAACCGATATCTCTCAATCCTCGCAGAAAGCGATAATGCTATTTGTTATTGAAACAAAATAATAATTTTTGGAAACAAATGGTTTTTTGAACCAGTAGTAACTAGTACTTTATCCAATCGGTGAGATTTCATTAAAATTAGTTCAAATAATAACAGTTGACAATTTGCCAATATCATTGAATGGTAATTAAATTTCCTCATATATGTTCAAAATTCAAATCAAAATGAAGCAAAATGAGACATTTTCTTAAAGAAAGCAGCGATGATATCTTTATAGTAAAAAGCTGGACATGAAAAAGTTACTGGTAGCACCTTTATTTTATTGCAGTTAAAGCCATTAAAGTTCTCGTTCTCATTCCAACAAAAAGAGAATAACATTATTTGTTACTTTATGAAATGCAACAGAAACAAGGCACAATAACAGTAAGAAGAAAAATGTATGTTCCGAATTTGTTTATTATTTTTGAATAAAATAAGTTTAGGTGCCCTATCAATCTTTTATGAATTTCTTCGTTGGGTGATTTAGTTTAAGACGAATGTTTGCTTTAGCTGCTATAAAGTTAGGAGCTATAATGCGTAGCAATTTACAAAGAATAAATATTAAAAAATTAATAATGTATGTGAATAGATCAAGTCGTATGTACCAGATTTGATGACCCGTGACTCAAAAAGTTTGGACATGGATAAAATTTTTTGGTACTTTTCACATAGAGGGGCGGTTTTCCCTAAGTTCCGTAAAGTAAATCTAAGGCCAAATTCTTAATGATGTGTTGAGCTATTTCATTTAATTGCCGAGAAGATGTTTTGATTATTTCAGTTTGCGATTTACGATCGAAACTATACAGAATTTTTCCAAAAACTACTGAAAGTTATATTTTATTTTAAACTGCATTGTTTCGGACATTAACGAGAATCTAACTGCTGCTGTACTTATAAATGCAATTAGAAAATCAAGAGAAAAACGGCACTGAACTTTTGTGAATATTCCTGCTTTATTGCAAAGTTCACTGGCGCTGTTAAAAGCAGAGGACGCTTCGACAACTCGTTCTTCTTTAAAGAAATGACTGTGCTCGATTTAAGAACTGAAACCGTTGTATTGTGGAAATGATTACTAAGAACTAATTTTTCTGTACTCATCCCACACAACCCTGTAAAAATTCAGGTATTGTGGCCAAGGGAATAAATTTGCATGTGAGCCAATGCAACGACTCTTGTTCAGAACTTTGTATATAAAAACTGTAGTTGTATGTCCCATATTAATAGATACAAGTAATTTCTTATTAGTTTATGTCAAGACTTGGATAAAGTACGATCCTAACGGCATTTTTAAATGCATATAAAAACATAAAAATATTTTCAAAAAAAAAAAGAAAAACATGAGAAATGAAAACATAAATTATCGCGTATATGAACCTGTAATTAGGAAGCTGCAAAAGTTGCGGCGACGAATTCAAAATATTGCCGTTGCAGCAAGTATTTTGGTTTTGAAAGATGACTAATGCCAATCAGATCGGGCAAATTGTGTTTGCTTTACGCGCCGTTACCTTACCCAAGACGTATTATTTTGCCTGAAACCTTTCCGAGGCCTGCTGCTGCCTTTACTCATTTTCAAGCCGCCAATAACAAGAGCCTCAAACATTATTATTTATCCTGATTTTATTTATTGTTTCTGTTGGAAATTTAGGTTACGCAGTCATGCCCTCAACTTGTTCATTCTCTTTTCTGCCCCATGGTAAGCGATTCCTCGTGGTATTTCAGAAAATTGTACATTATACAAAAGTGACAAAAAAACAGATGTTTCCAATGCTACAAACAAGTTCAAGTGCCCATTTACATTAGTTTAGGAAAACAATGACGATGACGTTTCAAATTTTTTAAAAAACTCACCGACTCTTCCTCTTTTTCCATGCCGCTGGGCATTTGTGGTACCGCTCTGTTAATCGCTGAATACTCCGGCAGATCCGGCAGCTCCTCAGCCAAATAAATTGGCATTTGTTTGGAGGGATCAAGGGCACGAGCCCTAAACGATAGTTTCGACATGATGATGGTGGGGTGGTGGTGTCGCTGTCGTCACTCCTTCTGCGTTTTGTTTACAAGCTAGATTTGGCTTCTGTGTAGCGAATTTTATAAAAATCAAAGTAATATTTATATATATATAAGTATATATATAGATATATCGGTACGGGAACTAACGAATTGGGATGAGTTGTTGGTTTGTTTGAGGGATAAATTATAACTCCAATGGTAAATTCTGCCTGTCTCTTTATTCTTCGAGGATAAATTTTAAAAAGCTTTGTTGATGAGGGTAATGGGGACAATGAAGAAAATGCTGGGAACCTCTGCTGCCTGGATGAGAATGCCGAAGCGTTTGATAGTTGTGGTGACTGCGTTTGTGGTGCTGATGCTGCTGCAATTGGCTGTTGTGTTGTTGAATACAATAGCCGGTGCGAGACGCTGTGGAACTTGATTCTCGATTTGTGGGATGAAGTTTAGAAAAATTAGGTTTAAAAGCCTCCTCCTGTTTCTGCTTGGTAGCTGCGGAAGCAGCACTGTTGCCGTGCGAGCGGATTTCTTCCAAATAACTACACGAATTATATGATTCCGCTGAGTTGCTTCTGCTTTCTCCGCTGTGGCTGCGAGAGGCGAAGCAGATCTTAATAAAGAGATTTAAAACTACCAGAAATGCGATTAGTTTCACTTCTTTGTTGATGCTTTTATTGTTGTCACAAAAGGACGACGATAAATAATGTTGTTGCTGCTGTATTAATGGACCCTGTATGGGTGAAAAGGAGAAGAGCTTAATGCTCTTTGGTGTGTTGTGTAGAGTTGTTGAACACGTTCTACTGTTCGTCGCGGTCGTCGTTATGCTTATTTCTGCGATTTCTTTCTTGGACCGTTGTACACCGAACGTCGACTTTTCCTCTGTTGTCTTAGCTTCTATGCTGACCGATGTTATTGCGGACGGTATCTTATTTAAGTTTAGTATTGTTGGTGTAGTTTTGCGGAGATGCCGGGCGGAGATCAATAGCGGCACCACTATAAACCACAATATCAGTTGCTGCTGCTCCTGTTTTTGCTGACAATGTTGATAGTGACGTTTCTCTTGTCGCTGCTGTCGTTTATCTAGCTGAGTTATGCTTTCCAGATGACTTTGTTGGTGCTGTGTACTGTTATTGTTGTTGTTATGGCTGCTCGTTTTTAACAGCTGATGATGACGACTTTTTGTTTGACAACTACGACTTTTTTGCAATAAAAGCAACAATAACAAATAGAGTGAGCTACGATACGACGACATTTTTCAAATTGAAATCGAAAAACTTAAATAAATTTGCATAATTACAACAATCATAACTTTTGTTAACATTTGTATACATTTCATATTTCATTTACAACAACAGTAGCGGCCACATTTACTAGCGGCGAAGTCTATTACACAGCAGACGTTGACAGTGGCTGCGGCAGCGGCAACGATACCGGCAACTGCGGCAGCAGTGGTAGTAATCCAACAACAACGCCGTTCACAGCCACAACATTAAACAGCATTTTTCATGATGGAAAACATGATACAGCCGATCTCTTCAGTGTTGTCTTTGTTTTCTTGCGTTCCGTTTATTTTGCTTCTGTTTCTGCTTCTTTAGGATGGTAGCTTCGTGACTGATACGTCGGTTTGTGTGTGAATGTGTATTGGATTTACTTTGGGATTTTTCCTCCTATTTTACACAACAAAAATATTCTTTTTCGTTTCCTATGAGTTGTATGCTGATTTTTCAGAAATTTTTCTTTTATTCCTCTCTTTTAGCTCCGCTTTTAGATGCCAATGCAAGATGAATCCATTTATCTTTTAATTATTTTGTTTTTTTCCCTTTTCTTTTTATTCATATATTTTTTACTTTATTTGTTTTTCCTAATGACAGTTTTGCCACGCTAATTTAGCTGTCAAAAAGGAAAGAAGAAGAAAAATGCACTTTCAAATTACAGCGAGAAAAACAGTATAAAACAATGCACTTTTCATGGACTGAGAGAGGGTGGGTTTGGACGAGGGCACGAACGCGGGGGAGCGAATTCAGCTGGTGACCACAGTAGCCGCGGCGTTGTCCTTAGAGTATTGGGACATCTGGCAAAATTTGATATATTTTTATTTAACATTAAAACTTTTGTTTAACTAAAACTCGTATAATTACGGCAAGTTCTCTTGCATTTTCATGATTTAATATTTTAGACTATTTTTACTTTTTCTTTTGTAGAATTGAAACAAGTAAACAAAACTTCTTCTTCATCTTGTGTTGCGGCGAATTTGGTACACAAACATTTTTTAAGGCGAATTCACACACGATTTTTTCTCGGGTCGTTTTTTTTTTGCATGAAAGAAAAAAACACAATGCAAAATTGTAAAACTTGCGACGAGGCTCTTACGTTTTTGTCTATGTTTAATAACAAAAATAACTCATGCGGATGTATCTTTTTATGATTTTATCGTTATTTTTATTTAGCTCTAATTACAATGAACGGAAAAAACTAAAAATTCGAGTTTACTGAAAATGTTTGGTGTTTTTCGCAGATAGCGTGGTTGTTATACGCCGTAATGGCGGCCGAAAACGAACTAACACAGATTCGTCTATACAACAGAGACAGCAAACAACTAAATACTTAACGGAGACTTCTCGCTCTAGCAAAACAAATACCGAATCATACATGCAACTCTATCTCTCAGCTTTGCCTACAAACAAAACGAAGTAACCTAACCTTAGCCTCTTCTATCGTATTCACTCATGCATTACTCCGAAATTTCAGGTACGTACATGCACGCACACATGCATGCTTCAAGACCACACGGTACCACTACTTTCACAAAAGGCGCGCGCATTTATCTTTAGTTTCGTGCTGCTTCTTCTTCCTATCTACACTTCAATTCATCCAGCGCCTCAAACCACGCTCTCTTTCCAACATAACAATATGGAGCGCACATATGCTAGAGCGAGATATTCACTCATTACACTACCCGTACGATGTCATTCTTCGTCTTTTTTCTATACGCCACACAAAAAAAAAACGAAAGATAGAAATTTTTTTCTTCACCTAAAAAATCGATTGTTCTCACATGAATTTCATACTTTTTTTACATTGAATTTTTGCTTTTACCACTTGTTTTCCCATAATTTCATATGAAATTTATTGGCAACGCTTCGCGATGCATTGATTTTGACACATTTCGTGTTAATTTCTATGGATTTTGCGAAAAAAATCTTTATTTAATTGTGCAACGACACGAGTTTTTCACAGGGACACGTTTTTCACTGTGTGTAATGGCGGCCATACAGTACGAAAAAACGAACACGAACGAATGAGGCAACATGATGACAAACAAAATAAAATTTTCGGAGTCAGCTAAACTAACAAAATAATTAGAAAATATTTACACACCCCATATAAAGCATAACTTGAAATGATTTGCCATGTTAAGCATACCGAACGGTGGAGAATTTTCTGTAGTTTCGTTCAAACACAACATACCAGCAAATTTCTTGTTAATTTAAGGGAAATTGCTAACAAAATTTAAGAAATCTCGCATTTTAGATATTTCATAATTTCGACATCGAATTCATAATAAACACAGAGTCGTATTCATTTGACGGGCTTGTCAAGCCTGAGGCGTAACATCTCTGTAATTACATTCGCAATCGTAACCAACTTCACGTGTGTTGCTAACAGAAGTAAACAAACAAAATAATGTTTGCAAAAAACGGCAAAGGCAAGCACACAATCGAGGAAGATATTATTTTCACTAGCTGATCAATTCGTATGAGATAAGCTATTAATTCAACTCAGGCATAATGTATCCTTTAAGTTCGCAAAAGAAGTATTGGACATTCAATTCAATGGAGCAGTTAAATGAATTAAGGTTAAAAGAAAATCAAAAATACGTGGAAACTCATGGCTCACAGATGGATGTAAGTTGTAAATCTCAAGACGTATTGCACATCTTGAAGCATTTCTTTCTACCTCTTATCCTTTAGGAGCAACAACGTCTTGAGTATTTTTTAGACGCTGCGGAAGAACGTCTACTTTTGAAGCAGTATGAAATCTATTTAAATGATTTTTGCCGGCGTTTTGAACCAGTAATGCCGAAGTGTGTGGTTGGCACAGCCTTTCATTACTTCAAAAGATTCTTTTTGCACAACTCGCCTATGAACTATCATCCCAAGGAAATATTGTAAGTCTTGAAGTTGGCACATTGTGCTTCGAACACTGTCATTAATGCTTTTTGAAAACATTTGCGAAAAGGTTCTTGTCGGGATTGATCTTGACGTTTACTTGTGTTTCAGGGCAACCTGTGTTTATCTGGCTTGTAAAGTGGAGGAATTTAACGTGTCCATAGGCCAATTCGTAAGCAACATTAAGGGCGACCGAAATAAGGCCATGGATATTATATTGTCAAATGAATTGTTGCTGATGCAACATTTGAATTATTATTTAACCGTGCACAATCCGTACCGGCCTATTGAGGGATTTCTTATAGACATAAAGGTAAATAAATGTATGCGCAGTAGATCTTTAAACAAAATTGCTCGGTGCCGATTAGAAAAGTAAAGGTAAGTCCTTTTTCGTATAAAACGGAAAAACGAAATGCTGGTCTAAATGTTGATGGTCACTTTCCACAACCCGATGCAGATGTACTATGCCTGTCGTTCCTTTTGTTGTACCAACTTGAAGTACTAATCTAGAACCGATAAAGTATGTCATCACCTGAAGTGGAGAAGAGTATAGTTACCAACAAATTTTAAATAAACATTACTCGTAAACTACAATTTCGTACGAAATTTACCATCAAAGTAAGAATATTGGGAACGAAATGCAAAAGGACGTAAGGCACATTACATTTTTTTAGAGCAAAATATACTTGCAAAAATATAATTTGTTTTTTTGAAAAATAATTAATTTTAAATTTGAAGTTGTATGTGTGTTGCAGCTTAGGAATATAATGATCACCGTGAACAATAAGAACAGCCAAAATTTCTTTGCAATCAAAATGCCGTTAGACAACTTTGATATTCTTGGAGAAAGAACTATGCATATAACGTTATTGTAATTTATCTTTAAAACGGGGATTGAAGGCATGAGCGTTTAAGAGAATCATGTAGAAATAATTTGAATACAATACTATGACGCAAGTAGTTTGTGGTCAACAGATTGAAGTCTGATTTTGAATAACAAATCTGTTGAAAAGCTTTATTTTTACCACATCTACATCTTTTGCTAAAACAAATTGACAATAGTTCAAACTGTTTAGCGATTTTGTAAACGTAATTCCTTAATTTCAAGAAATAACAAAAATCTAATTAGATTTTGCCACACCTGCCAAATTGTCACAAAACTAATATGCTCAGATTGGATCAAAACCGATATAATTGTACCTTATGGCGCTTTAATGCATTTCATAGCAAAATGTATATAAAAGTTTGACAAAACCAAAAACACACAAAGGCTTTTGGTATATAACGGCATATGGCATTTTATTCAATTTCATTTAGAAAAGTATGTCAGTTATAATTGCATTCTTACTAGATTTTTAATTAACATGCCCCTTTAGATAACTAACTGTTCAGGGTATCATTCGGCGTAAAATTTGTCAGCAATCTGTGTATTTTTTTTTTGAAAATTTCGCGTCGGTCAGCAACATTCCACAAAGCTACGTTAAATACAATACAAGGTTAATAATCTCAACCCCAACTTCTTTCAAAACCACCTAAATTTGTATATTTGAAACCTTTGAGAAAATATATTTGCTATGAGTGTCCATACTTGCCGAAAAAATAGATCGTAATAGACTTAATATTATGTGTCAACTTGAAGAGAATGATTTGATGACAAGACATTTAATTTTAATTTTTTTTTTCAGGATTGTAATTTTTAAGCCTTAAGGCCGATTTGATTAAATTACAATATTACAACGTATTTTCTTATTCATAATTCAATAACAAATGCATTATACAACTTTACAATACTAATGTTATAAAAAAATTTATGTATCTTAATACCAGAAAAATGTGATTTACAATATGACGATCTACTTCGCTTATTCCGATTTTTCACAATATATGTATGTTTCTCGTTCTAAAATACGGAATTATAACTTTAATTGGAATTTAGAGCTACTCCATAATATAACGCAAAATTTGATGGGCTATTAAATGGTGAAGATTAGTAACTTCAAGTATTTTTTTTAAGATTTACTTAACTAAGTAATGGAGATGCTATACAAGTAATGGTACAAAAAAAAAAAAAAAAAGAAAAAAAAGGACAAAAAAATAATAAGTTTAGCGATAATCATTTTCCCGTTCAGAATGAAAAGAAAGATAGACAAACTATCTAATAGCAATATCAAAGAAAAAATGGGTCAAACGGATAATTATAGATGAGGAATATCATTGAAATACGCAAGAAGTCTCTTCTTGTAAGTGTTTTGGGATGAGGAAAAAATTTTTAATGTGTTTGGAAGTTTGTTAAACTGTCTCGCTACTCTTACTTGAAAAGATCTGCTCATATAATATTTTATATTATGAATAATCAATTGATTAGTGCGAATTGATCGAGTGAATTTAAATAATTTTACAAGAAACAGCGGTGATTAATTTTTGATAAAATTAAAAAACAAAAGCAATGAACGAATAACTACAAAATTACGAAAAAAAAAACAATCTAGAAATTGTATCACAAACGGAGACACGTGCACAATTCGACGAAGACAGAACAGATAACGTATAGCACGATTGAAGGACAACTGGATTTTTGTTATATATGTATAGTTAAAAGCAACTGTACCGGCATATATTTCGATACAATAATTTATATGCGACATTATTAAACTATGTACTAGTTTTCGTTTAACATGAAGCAGAATTATTACATCGGAATTACATAACCGCCGAAGGGTCATATTCACGCGCGAAACTACTTTATCAAAATTATAGGGATAGGGATCATTATAGGGATACTGAAAAAGAGCATATGAAGCGCCGGTAGTTGTCATAGCATATCACTTTCTTTTGTACTCAAGGAAACCTATAAAAAATATCTCTTCACTAAACAGATTCAATATCACAATTTCTAATTAAAACTGATTTGCGCTGCTGGCATTCAAGTCTTATGAAATGCGAAGAATTTAAATTGCAGTACTCAAAGATGGTATTAGATATTCGAAACTAGCTATCAACTTTTTAAGAGAGTCGAAGAATTACTTCATTCTTTGGAACATTTGCGTATCTCATCTGAAACAAAATAATGGACGGCGTTAAAATCAAAAAAAAAAAAAAAAAAAAAAAAAAAACTTGCCTGGGCCAATAGTCACTTGTTGCAGTTTTTCCGATTTCTTGGAAAATTCTACGTGTAGTTCCAATACCTAAATTCTTAACATTTTGATAACCTAATACCAACTAATACACCTCCAGCTCCTTCAAAAATTGTTGAGCTTCTAATGCGAGAACAGATTTTGAAATATATTAATAAGCAGGATTGCCCAGTGGCAATATGGGTTTACAAGAGGCTTTAATACCATCACTCATTTGCTGTATATATTATTAGGGAGACAATAATCTGGGGTCTTTGATAGAGTGGGCCATACCAAGTTTGTTTACAAACTAATATCTAATTTTATGTTTTCCAGCACAGCTTGCACATTGGTTCTTTCGTTTTTGTCGGGTCGATGTCGAAGTTCGAATCATTAAATCATTTTATAAATTGATTGTATCTTGATCACCACCTAGATCAATTAAAAATCCATATCTTGTAATTCCTCATACATTAGATTCCTCTATATTCTTAAGATCATTTACGCTGCGCATTTGCAGAGCTTGGAATCGTCTCAGTCTGCATCTACGAAATTTTGTTTATTTAAATCAAGTTCCAACAAAAATATATTAGTTTCGCATTACGTGAACTTCAGTAGCCTATTATATGCATTATGTACTCATTATCGAAACCTGTCTTTCTCTTCTTCTTCTTATTTGTATGGGGAACCGTAATCTAACCTTTGCCATTAATATTTGAATTCATATAGTTTATACTTATTTATTAATTTTTTCTTTTGAATTGGCCTTTTTGGCTTTACTGCATCACGATGTACGAATAAAAATGAAAATAAGAGTCCTTCAGAAGACTATTCCATTTTGGTGATAACTTTCATGATGATAAGAACGTCTTAAAAACAAGAATTGTTGATTCAAAGAATTATTAAAATATTACAAAAATTTAGTTGACCGTAAAAAGCAAAAAAAAAAAAATCTAATAATAATAAATAAATAAATAAATACATGTTCTTCTTATTTATTCAGAATATATTAGTTTTAATAATATTGATATTATATCAGATAAATTTCGATTGAACTTAAACCTACAGTGTGATAAAAATGTCAGGGCCCATTGAAGCATTTATATGGGAGATAAAATTTATGTCCAAATAACCTTTTTTTAAAAACTCTGACAACATTTTTCTATTTTTGTTTTTTTGTCTTCTATTATTTTCTAGTTTATGGGCTGAAAATTATGAATTTTATCAAAATGCAAAAATTGTTACCTCAACTAAAGCTGTTTTCATTGAGACTTTGAAGGAAATTCCACATGCTATGAAAATCAAAATTTCCTCATGAAAGTTATATTTTTTTTTCAAATCCCATTTAAAAAAAAAAAGCTTTTCCATAAATATTTTTCATAAGAATATTTATAGCTTATTTAATAACTTTTGATTTGTGAATTTGCATTTTGCTAAAACGAAAACTAATTGAGATATGTATCAAAATTGATCCAACGGTGGTCACAAACATTTTACAAATCTAAATATTGTTGAAAAGTGTAGAAAACATTCTTTTTCAATAAACAGGAAGGCTTTCTTAAGAACTTTATAATAAGTTCAATAAATTTATTTCATATTTATTGTAGAACTCTCAAAAACATCGATTCAAAGTTTTTGTATCTCTCATAAGTTTTCAATAAATTTGATTGGATTATAACGTTCTTAAGAAAGTTCCGGTCTTCTTATTTATTCAAAAGGAAAGTTTTCTGCAATTTTCAATTGCATTTTTAGTGTTTTTCATTTAATCGCCAATACTTGGTTGGATCAGTAAGTAGTTTAAAAAAAATATTTTTGGACTTTAAAAGAGTTCTTTTAGCGTTTCTCTGAATATTGGCCTTGCTTTTCGGTTTTAGGGATATTTCCAGGTGGTTCACTTTTTATTGCCTTTTCTGTACAAGAACAGTGCATTTCTGGCTGATTTTTTTGAAAAAAGAGAAGCAAAATATTACTTGCGAAATACTACTTGCGAAATTATGACCATCTTATTGGATAAATTCGTTAATATTTTTTTTCAAATTTTGATTTCTATATTGCTTTTTAAACTCTAGACACGCAGTTCCATGGTAAATCCAGAACGTTTACGACCTCACATCGATAGTTTTATAGAGAAAACGTTCTTCACCGATGCCTGTCTTTTGTATGCCCCTTCACAAATCGCTTTGGCAGCAGTTTTGCATGCCGCTGGCCGGGAGCAAGAAAACTTGGATAGCTATGTCACTGATAATTTATTGAATGGAGTTCGAGAAAAGTTACCCGCACTGATAGAAGCTATAAGAAGTAAGAATGTTATTGTGCATACATACATACATACTCGTAGGATAACAAAACAAAGAGTTATCTTGATTTTAGCCTTACTTTGTCATTTCTTTCAGAAATTCGTATTATGGTTAAACAATATGAGCTGCCACTCAGGGACAGAGTCAAATTAATAGAAAAGAAATTGGAAAAATGTCGAAATCAGGAGAATAACCCGGACAGTGAAATGTAAGTATAAATAAAAAATCAAATGAGTATAAAACAGCATTGTTTACTCTCGTTCAAGTTTGCATTCTTGTAATAACTGATATTTATGGTTTTATGGTTTTTCAACTTAAGAAACAAATAACTTTATTAACTGAAATAATGAAAATAATGAAGCAACAACAAGAATACAGTAACGTTTCCCTAATATCAAAACGACACAAAATGGCTAAAATCAACAGTAAAACCAATTTAATCGCACACATTCCATTAACTTATTTACGTCATAGAAGAATTTGCCGATTCAAGTTTGAAATCTTATTAAACTATATCATATTTTTTATTTCAGATACAAAGAACGTATGCGCAAAATGTATTGCGATGATGAGTTGGAAGTGACGGAAGATGCATCTTATTACCTAGCAGATTCAAGTGCGGACATGTCCGTTTTAAATATGAGCCAATAAATGAACACGAATTATAATGTTATCTGTGCTTGTTTTTTGTTTTGTACGTTTATTTTTTGAAAATAATCTGCTAAAAAATATAATGTAAAAAATAAATATTCGTTGTCTGTTTCATTTATTCAAAACATCGTCATATATTTTTTCAGTAAAAAAGGCAAAGAAAAATACCCAGTGAAATAATGGATCAACGATTGAATGATGATCACAACTTGAGATTTGTACGTCAAAAATATGAGATATGAAAAATATAGTATGGAAATTCCCACTGAAATATCTTTTTTTTATTATATAACTAAATACTTTGTTGAATTTAGTTTCATCGGTACGCAAAGGATAATGCCCAAAAGATATAAAACTTTTCATAATATTTATTTAACAATTTCACGAAACTACTGTTTTAAGTTCAGTTTAATAATTATGTAGGCTCACAACAAATCTGAAATAAGGCACACACATGTTTTCTGAGTTTTGATAACGCTAAAGACACTTATAAATTTGAGTTAATTGAAATGAATATATTTATTCTCAGTTCAAAAGCATTAATAGAAGACAAAATCCTCAAAAACATTTAAGGTACAACTTTTAACCGAATTATCGAACAGGGTATCTTAAAATTAAATCAAAATCACCATAATTACGTTTTCCCATTTCCAATTCTCACCGAAAGAAAATACACCAACAAATTAAATTCATATAGCATCAAAAATCTTCTATTTCAACACTTCCAGACCGAACCGCGGTTTCTGCACAGTTGCGCCGTTTTTGTTTCGATTTGGCCTCAGATAACAGTTAATTGTAGAGCTGAAAGCATTTAGACCGATGTTATGGGAATCTGATCTGCCATATGGTCTGATGGTTGGCAACTCTATTGTGGCGTTTGGTGCTCTAAACTTTGGTGGAAGTAGCAGGGATGGGTTATTTGTTTTTCTGGAGAATACGAAATTATATTACTCCCGCCAGGAATCGAATATGACAACTCCTTGTTGCACATCTACGTTACTCTCACTCCGCTGGCTACGGACTCAAAAATAAGTGTCATTGTGGTTTTCTATCTTTCTGCAAAGATGAGGATCTAAGCTCAAACACATTTCTCTCTTCAAAAATGTAAATTTGAAGCTAGCAACCGCACCCCTCTTTCTACAATCGCTTTTCATATTTCTAATTTTAGGGAAATAAGGCAAACGTACTCAGGAATGTTTTAAGATTTTAATGTTTCAAGTTATTTAAACAAAATCAAAAAATTTATACATTTTTTATGAGAGCAGTGAATGCATTGCTTTCATGCCAATTATCTTTAGCATAATACTTCCTCAAATCGTAGCTCATGATTTTAAATGAGCTGTACCGGCCACCCTCTAAGGTACAAATTGGACAAGTTTCCGAAATTGAATTTTCTCTCTCTAACTCCTCACCGTAACCTGCACCAACCCAAATTTTTATATATTGCATTGTTCACAATACCTGGTATAATTTGAAAAAATCTAGCCGAACCCTTCTGGTACCTGCCATATAAATGACGAATTATCACACATACTCTTAGCTATATATTCCTTCCCATTACTTGCACTAAATTTAGGTAGGTAGAGTCTTAGAATGAATGTCACATCAATTCTAGTAGCTACCATACAAATTAACCGATGGTTCAATCAATTCTCTGTAATTTCTTATTAGTGGGCTGTAACAATTTAGATTTTTTCCTTTACGTTGTTTCACAACTCTCTACAATATCGGAGAAAAATCGATTTAGAAAGGACTCCCCTTCCGATTTCCGTTTTAGTCCTTATATTCATACGTCAATTTCTTCCAATCGATTGCACCAAATACGTTCAAATATATATACTGATGACTGATTTATTGATTTTTTGATTTTCCATAATATTGGGTAAAATGTGAAAACATCGACGCAATGACCACACTTTTTTTTGTACCTGACAAGAGTGTTGCTAAAACTTGATAACGAAAAAAAGTCGAAACTTTCGGAAATAAACTAAAATGAGTTAAAAACAAAAAGATAACAATTTTTTTTAATCATTTCGTTTTAAGTTACAAAAATAACAAGAATTATACTCGTATACTGATTTGTTTCAAATAATAAAATTTGTACTTATATCGGACATTTTCTACCTATTGGAACAAATAGTAAAATCGCGCGGGGAAAAAGTTAAATTTGCAACACTGCCTCCTATACAAAATGCCTTATCTTATTTATGTATTCCCAGATACGTATTTTTCATTCAATTGCACTATACCCAGTATATTTGAGCTGGCATCTGTTATTTAGTACTATGAACGGCAATGGATTGCACTGCCCCGCCCCTTAGAGTACCACATATACGATTTGGCCGTTTTCGCCAAAATCGGTGGTCGATTTGCAGTTATTAGTCTTTTATTTCTTTAGCAACGAAAAACGACGTCGCATAAAGGTATATGAAAGTCAGCTTACCTTTCTATACTAGTTAAATGATGTATTTCTGGTATGTATAGGGTTATCCATTTAGTGGTTTCAAACCAGCGGCCCGTCTGACAAGGCGCTGACAAGTCAGTTGTTAAATACCTGTTATCTAAAGTGTTATTTATTCAGTGAAACGTTTGCCATTTACGGATATGGACCGTTTAACAATCAAGAATACAAACATGGGATTTCAGTCGAACAAAATGTTCTCCAACGATGAGGTTCATTTCTCACTCGGTGGTTACAACAACAAGCAAAATTATCGCATATGGGGCACGGAGAACCCAGTAGTCTGAACATCATGGTCTGGAGTGCCATTGGGCCGTATCTTTTCGAAAACTACCTGAAAAGGTGCACTGCTGCATATAAATGACATTGTATTTCGTGCATAATGGCAAGGTCCAAGCATTATAATGAAATAAAAGTTTCATCGAAATCATAGCTTTATGTGTGTTTACTTAACTTACTTGAAAATGAAAAATGGATAACCCTATATTAAAAATCATAACCCTGTCCAGTTTCTTCAAAAATTGGTCTTAAGAAAGTACAGCAATCACCGGAACGAATATGTAAACGGAAAAAATTGTTTGTTTAAATATACTTACTTATTCCTTCGGCCTTCCAATGAATATAACATAAATTAAACTCTTGTTCATTGTTCATTTATATCTTTATTTATGTGTATGCATTCATAGGGATTTCTTTCATACTAACAATTTTGTCTGTTTTTATATAAAGATAAACAGCTTTCTTTTCGTTTTGATGTGGTTGATGTTAACATTTTCACTATTCTTTGTATGCCATTTAATGTGTTAATTGCATATTTGCATTTTTATAAATTTAACTTAATTTAATTAATTTTTTTCAATAATCTTTATTAAAAGCTTTCCAATTTCATTTTCTTTCTTTTCGTTATAAAACGTGTTTTGAATTCGTACTGAAGTTTCTCTACTCTCCGCATTTGAATTACAATCTAAAATGTCTTACATTTTTATTTTGTTGTTAATTAAGGCAAGGATGTTAAATGCCTCTTTTTTTGATTTGTTGAATATTTCAGTAGACTACTTTTTTTCTTCTGTAGTTTATAACTGTTTCGGCCTTCGTTTTTAATATAGCTTTATTACCATATTTTATTTTGTTATTTTTATTGTTTAAAAAGCACGTAATTAAATTTCTGTTTTAGTGGCAAAATATGTAAAGAAATGTGACGTCAGTTTCACAGTCTATTTGATATTTCCCAGAAAATTTTTAAATGTATATCGAATGATGACAAATGTTTGCGGAAAAAGTTGTTTTTAACTAGAAAATTCTTATATTCTAAATGAGATTTTACCGAGTCGCTTGATAACAACGAATACCTTCGAACTATATGCACTGAATTTCCTTTCAAAATTATTTCTTAATTCAGTTAAATAAATTTTGCTACATTTTTTATTATGTATCGACAATTGTTGCATACATGTAAACAGATAAACTTGATGTTTAGAAATGAAAGAAATGATTTTTGAGTAATAATGGAGGGTATATCGCAATGACGGTCAGTTGAAGTGTGAAGACTTAATCATAAGCTTAGGAATAAAAGTTATAGCACAATGCAGCCTCTTTCTAAAGATGGGGATGATAATCTGGGCCCTAACTTCTTAGCCACGTTTTATTATAACAAATTTATAGCTACATTTTTACTTTTCATACGTGGACATTTTTAACATTTCAATTATTTTAAGAATAACTGCAGTGATATGGGGCTGACAATGGCTACATGGTGCACTTTATTTTGACGAGCACTCTTTAAATTTGTTAAAAATAACAAATGGAGGCGGACATCTTCCAGAAAAAATAATTGTGGTAATCTATCCCTAACTATACACATATTTTTAGTTATACTACTTTTCATTTTGCAAATTTTATTTTTTATAATTTTAATAGCTCAGTAACCAATTTTCAAGTTGCAAATTGTAAAAATTTTCAAATACGGGCATGTGAATTTAGACACCATTTTGTAAAACATTTTTCGCCTTGTAAATTTATTTCAAAATTGCATGTTATTTTTATGTGAATTATAAGAATCACGATGTGGGATTTAGGATCGTAATTTGATCCGTATTTCAGCAACAAATATCATCTTTGCAATTTTGTAATTTTTAATTTTTAAAATGGTAAAAAATTGGTGAAAAAGTTGAGAATAATAAATAAATAGTCTAAATGAAAACAGACGTCCAGAGAGACACAAATGTTAATTTGGCTGTTACTTCAATTGCTATTTTTTAGTCTTTGATTTTGATGAACAGAAATTGTTCATTTTGTGAGTTGATGGAACGAAAAATGGTGTTACAATGGTTTTAGAATAATAGCCTTGATAAGAATATTTAGTAATCAATTTCGATTACCAATTCCCAACTATTTTTCGTCATCATTGTTATTATTGGCTTTTTTGAATTTTTGAAGACTAAGATTCTGAAGGAAAATATTGGTCGTCATACTTCTATAATAGTTTTTAATGGCTTAAAAATTAAGATCGTAGCGTAGGTTTGTATTTTTATGCAGCCTCTATTTTTCTCTTTTCTGATTTGGACATAAGATCATAGTAATCTGGGCCTTATATTTGTAACCCTATCTAAGGGAGGTGCGCTTCCGTTTCATTGCTTTAAAAGAACGACTCCGAAAGCGAAGGTTGTGATCTGGATAAATGGTACAGGGGAAGGAGACTCAGGAAGTTTTAGTACATCGAAGAACTTTATTTGTTTTCGTACTTTATTGAAAGTCGTAGTGATATTTCAATGAGACAGTGTATATAATGCGTGAAGCTTAGTGAACTGTTCGTGGGTACATTTTTTGAAAAATTTTCAACATTTTTGTCTTTCATACATTACATGAAATTTCCAAGTAATCTGTTTGTGTACATTAATTTGTTGTACTTCTAAAGTTTTACATAAAATTTATATGAAAACCCTAAATTTAATGATTTCTCATGTATTATATAAGACTTGCAATGATGACTGTCATACAGCGCTAACAATTTTCAGTCATATACTGTATAAATATATTGATTAATTCTATTGAATTTTTCATAAAGATATATACATTTGATGAATATGATTTTTCACACATTATATTAAATTGATGATTGAAATGATTGAACATTCCGTTTACATTTATGACATTTTGCATTAATCCGGAAGTTTAATAGTTTAGTCTTGAGGTTATAAAAATTGTATAAATAATTCATAACGTTTATTCTATACCATACTACGTCACTTGCAATATAAACCAATTTGAGCCTCTACTCAGAAAAGTATGGAAATATTCGTGAAATTGTGATTTGTCCTACATTGAATGCAATTTCCATGTTCCATGTGAACACGTTCTTTGAATTCAGTTCTAACTCAGAAGTTTATTAAGTTGTTAATGCAAACATACATTATGCCAAATTGGCAAAGAATTATTGAATGAATATTTACATTCCATTTACAAATGTTCGTACCTAGACGTGATTGTAATGATTTATTCATGAAGAAGTATAAATTGCATTAAAAACATTCATAATATTTATGATTTCCTATACAACATGCCTAATTCGAGGTGTATCACTTAGTAAAAGTTATGAGCACTTTCAATATTTCATATTTTGATTCCTATCAAAGTGTCGAAAGATTTAATCATGAAGGCAAAAACATGGTAGAGCAACTCGTTATATATAATTTCTCATTCACTATTATATGCATTTCTTAATGGGGCAGTGTATGGATTGTATAAATATTTTCATAAATTCTTTGAATCCTGTTCTTCCACAAAAGTATGACGAATAATTAAGGAAGATATTAATTTAAAAAAAAAATCTCAACCAAAATACGTGAAAATTGTCATTATACGAGTATTTATGAATTTTTAATCCAACTTATAAGGTTTTGTAATTCATTCATAACAATTATGACAAATTCCTGATATTCGTAATCTTTTATGCCTTATGTTCATATTTGTTATGCATTATCCTGTATTACTTTTGTGAATCGAAAATCTAATGAACTGTAATAATTTAATATTTTTCTTATATATTTTGGGAACTTTGCAATGATAATGAAACAATATGGAAAGTGATAATGAAACAATATGGCAACGTTTCCATAATTTCCAGTATTATGATGTAGCCAAGAATTTTAACAAATTATTCATAAAGCCATAATTAATTTGAAAAAACATTCGTAACTTTTTTAATTTGTCGTATATTATATATCAGTTCTAATGAAAAAAATATGTGGATTGTTTAAATATATTGCTGTAAAAATTACATGAAGAAATTCATTATATTTACAATTTCTCCAACATGTGTGAATGTTTGCATTCCCACTTTGAACTCCAACTCCAAATGAAAAAAATTAAAAAAATAATTATTAATGATGACATATACACGATGCAAAATTGCATTCTATTTACGATTTATCACAAGTTATTTGAAATTTCTTATGAACAAATTTGTGAATTTATTCATTGCTTTAATTGTCTTAATTTCTAACGCGGAAATTCAATAAACTTATCACAAATCTGTGTAAATGTCTTGAAAAATTTCTTAAATTTACGATTTTTCCTGCTATTTGTGATATTTTCATATTACTAATGATATACATATCTATATATATCATATATATTTGCTATAAGTATTAATGAGTAATTGTTCCATAAACAAATGAAAACAAACAAAACTGCTTTTACATCTCATAAAAGTCTTCTTATAATCAATTATTTGTAGCACAAATATATTGTATACTAACTGGAAGAGACCTACTGTTTTATAACAAATCCCAAAGTCGACGTTTGAAAATGTTTGATATATATTCGTTAAAGCCCAGCTGTACGCCGATTACATAATTACTTTTTTGTAAAGTTAAATTACAAAACATATGATTTCGACGGCAGTGTGAATGTCTTATAAGTAAATTTTTTCCAATTACATTTACCGACAAATCTGAAATATGTGAAAACATATAATATTTTGTGTCTCAGTATATTTAGTTTACAAACAAAAATTTAGAGTAAAGTTACAGCACTTCCAAAAGTGGCGGTGGGGGATGATTACGTTATTTGATTTAGGGAAATCGTTCAAAACTTCATTTCACTGCCTATGTGAGTGCAACCTAATAGTCAATTTAGGCAGTCGAATTAAGTAATTTATAGTGTTGTGCAATTTTGTTCCATTCAAATGGACCGAAATCAGAAAATACGCGGACTTATTTAATTTCGCAGTTTAAGCGAGATTTTCATTTCTTCATTATCGTACATCTTTAACCGAAAGAACTTTCTTATAATTCTATAGGTAAAAACTAATAAAACATCAATTTCGTTGGAAAATGAAATAAAACGCAGGTACTTTCTATATCTGTAATAGCATTCCCAATCGAAATTTTTCTTAAGGGCGAAACTATGAGAAGTAGTCGAAAATTCTTTTAGCATTTCATGACGAAAACCAAATTTAACACAATACTGGTTAATTTTGCTGAGAGTCTATGTGAAATTTGGAAAGCGTATTTACACTACACCCGAATTATTGGTTATTAACAAAACCAAATAATGGAAGAGAATAGAGGGAAAGCAGCATAATCGAGTTTTTAAAATCAGTTAAAGGCTTTCGCAGGAGTGGATATCTTCGCAACAAAAGAGACAATTTTTAAAAGAAAACAGCAACCAAAAAGCTTATCGATGCCTCACTCTGTTTAATGATTTCACAAACTTCGTTTCCATTTAACACATGATATTTGTGTGATGAAACGGCTCTTCCATAGAAAACCCTATGACGCACAACTTAATGGTTAGCTTTTTATAAACTAAACTCAATTAACGAATTAAATGTATGGCAAATAAAGAAAATGTTAAAAGTTTTGTTTTTTCCAAGCATTCCACTATCCATCTGATCCTTGGAAAAATTCTTTTTGAAAAGCTTTTTTTAGAATCTTCAATTTTTTTCTAATAACAAATAACGAGTTTCACATTAAATTTATGGCAATAATAAACAATTTGTATAAAAGATTCTTTTACAAAAAAAAAAAAAAAAAAAAAAAACTCACATCAAATTAAAATTTATGAATTTTAGCTCTAATTTAAATGAAGCGACATTTCTGGTTTGGGAAGAGAAAGCTTTATGTTTGCTGTGCAATTCATTAAAAATTAAATTACAAAATTTCTTAACAGTTACTTTAATGAAATTAAAAAATTAAAAGATTGTATAATAAGATATTAATTTATCAATAGATTTTGCTGAGGGCATGAATTAAAAAGTTTATTGATGAGGTAACTTTACTTTTACACTATGAGTAAAGAGATTATAAATGTGTTTAAAAAAATCTTTAATAATGTATTATAGAGTAAATAGCGTTTAATATTCTTGTAGTTACAAAAACTACAACAAATAAATTCTTCAAAGCTTTTGTTTTGTCTTTTTAACTTTATAATCTTTTTTAAATTTCTTGTATGTAACATGTGTAAGGAGAAATGTAACAAACAAAATTTAATAACATAATGAAAAGCTTCTCGTTAGGTTTGTCGAAAATGTAGAGCCTTAAAAGCCGTTGATATTTAAATAAATTACAATAAACTTAATTCTAAGTACAATAATATCGAGTTTTAAGGTACAAGTATAATAAACTTTAATTTTCATATTTATATTCATATCTTTAATAACAGCCGTTCAGCATTAAAGTTTATTCAATATAATTTTTTCCATTTTGTTTTTAACAGTTGAAATGCTGCTGGTTTTTATGTAGTAGTAGCAGTTTGGTTATCGTTGATTTAAAAAATAAAACCAAAATTAAGCTTTTAACTCTTTAAAAGTTTTACATCCGGTTTTATTATCATAATTTGTTTTTTTTTTTATAGACAGCTGTTTAAGCTTTTCAGCGACACTTCATTTTATGCCCTTAGTTTTTTTTGTAGACTTTAGAGTTTTGGCTGCTTTATGGCATATTTAGTAATGATTTTAACAAATTATGTTGTTCATGGCCTAAACCGATCGCTGGCCGATGGGCATCCATAAAAAACATATTATTTGTCAAATTCATTAGTAAATGACTTTTTATTTTCTTTCGGTCTGGAGCTTTCAACAATCGGGACGTAAAGCTTTTCATAACAGTTGTTGACTGGTTTTTCCTAAGTCTGGTTGTTTTTATTTTTTTATTTTCTTTAGGGCAGGGAAAAGGAATTCATTTGGTGCGATTTGGTGGTACATGATGAAAAAATTTGTATCAGACCACTGGTATCGTATGTGAAAAAGCACTATTTTTGACGATTTCTTTCATTGAATTTCTTTTGTGGGCGTTTAGAAAAAACAATAGGAAGAAACCCTGACAACACATCGGTCCAGCGGCACTGTAGTTTATAGCTACCTGTTGAGGTGCACAAAATAAATGTTCTACTTCCGTATTTCCTTGTGAGTTGGATACCATTAGGTATCTCTGTGGCTTTTATAACTATCAAAGTACAGTTCCACTGGAGATGGCGTAACGTTAAATTTTTTCTTATAAGCTTTGCGTACTTTTTTTCGTTCTTTTTTTGGGAGGGAATGATTTGAAATCAAAACTGTAGTATATAGTTAGTAAAGATATATATATATATATATGTTTATATATATATATATATATATATATATATACAAGTATGTACATATAACAGAGCGAAATAGTTTAAGTGTGATTAACATTAGCGGAGTAATTTTGGCTAATTATGGAAATAGGTCTAGAAATGTTTGAAGCGAAAGATAGGAAATATGCTTGATGGTTGTTTGACAGTGTAATGTATGAACGGGCAATATTTTAGCGGTGTGAGTGAGGGTGCTTACGTGTAATGAGGCGGAAGTGGTTATTACATTTTTGTGTACATGTGTGTCCTTCAAGGATTCGGATATGTGATAGAGTGAGTGGTTCGTGCTATGTTATGGTTGAGAAGGTAACAAATCCGTATAAGCCATTTTATTAGGTAATAAAATCATACAAAATTGAAAACGCCGACATGATGGAACAAAATCATAACTAAGTAGTACGAATATAGTATACGAAACGAACGAAAAAAGTCCAAAAAATACACACAGTTTTTTTCTCTTTTTAGCTTTTTACACTTAAAACATTTAGCTTATACTTTGGTTAAAGCTTCATATGAAGTTTACAGTGCTTTTTATATTGTGAGGAATCTATGGATGGAGAGGCCTGCACTCTAACCCAAACAATTACACACATTGCATTTTAAATTGAATAACATTTTAAGCTAAATGTTCTTCGCTACCCGTTTGCCCTATTTGCTTTCTATTCCAAATATGGAACTGCCACCTAAACCACTTTTGTTATATTATCTCATTGTTGCAATGATCTGATCTTTTTACTTTCAAGAATCTCTACTGCCAGGTGATTAGATGATTGTTGTCGTGAAAATTTGAGAATCAAGAGACGAGGAAATGTTTGAAGTTATATATTGTGTATATGAACTATAGATATTAAATTGTTGACTAAAATGACTGTAAATAGTTTTGTTGTTGTTGGTTTAGATGTTCATACACTGAGTGTAAAAGTAACTTGAAATCAAACGATTTGTATATATTTAATAGCATTCAAAAAATGGCCGTAGAGGAATTGATAAACATTCATGCACTTGACACCAGAGAACTAATTAAGAACATTTTTAAATAAATTTGTTGATTTTGTTTCTACAAAAAAAAAAAGAAAAAAAAATGAAAAAAAAAATCCGAGACGTAGTTTTATTCAAATTAAAAAAAATCACATCTGCATACAAAAATCGTTGAAATGTCCAATTAATCTTTGATTCCTGGGCCTGTATTAAAGGTGTCGCAAGAACATAGTTCTAAGAGAGATGCACAGAAGTTAGCTGTAAAGTACTTAATTAATTTTGAAAATAAAAAAATTGATTTAAATGAAAGGAAAATTTGTGAGTTTAAATAAGTTTAATTTTTATCATTATCATATTGCTTTGCATTCCATAAATGCGATATGGAAGAGATTTTCAAACTCAGTGCGCTTACACGCTTGGACTCCGACTGCTTCGAACACTTTTTCCAAAATTACTTGCAAATCTGCATACTAAGAAAATTGCAAATATTACGCTGTTTTTCTAAGACATAAGATGTTTTTATTCTTTTATATATAACAATTGCGTACAATGATACGCGCTTGACGAAAAAATGAAGAACATTTGTTATTAATTATTATTGCGAGTTTACATTTACGAGTGAGATCATCCTGTATAATAAGAATTGAAAAAAAATTTCAGAAACAGATGTATAAACAAAAGGAAACTGCACAATTTTTTTCACCTGATGTGATTTAGAAAACACTCAATTTAGTGATTTTAAATAAAGTAAAAAGTATTGATGAATGGATGCAAAATTAAGAGAATCTTTTTAAAGTGAAGATTGAAAATAATTCGAAATGTTATTCCAAAATGGTTTACAAGTTCAAACTTCTTTACTTTTTACAAAAATAAAGAAAATAAAAATTTCTAGCTAAATTCATCTTAAACAAACATTTTCCATAAAAGCAAAATTAAATCAATCTCATTATTTATGTTAGTCACAAGTTGTAATTTGTCACAAAACTTTAAATAAAATAGTAAAACAAGGTGTAAAATAAAAATATTAAATTTTAATTTTTTTTAAGTGAAGAAAATCCTTTACGGTTCTAGAATAAGATTATAAAAACAAAATTTGAAAACATCAAAATGTAAAAAAAAACATTTTTGCAGTTTAAAATGAGTTGTGTTGAAATAAAGAAGAACAAACTAAGGCAACTACTTTTTACTTTTGATTTAAAAACAAAAATTATCATAATTTTTGCATTTATCATAATTTTCCAAAAAAAATTTTAGGAAAAAATATATTTTAAAACAAAAATTTCAAATGAATTACATCAAACGTTTAAATATTTAGAATTTATATCAAACGTTTAGAAATTACCTCTAAATTATATTGAAATAATAAATCCACATTGGAATAAAGTTAACAAATTTTTAACAATTTGTTGGAAAAATTTATTAACATTTGGAAAAAATAAAATTTATAATAAAAGTTGAGTTGTAATTGATTAAATATAGAATATAATTTGGTTTAACTATTGCATTTTACTTTAATTATTTACATTTTGTTCCAACTCGTTCAAATTTTTGATGGTTATTTTTAAATTTTGCATTGGAAATAGGAAAAAAAGTAGGTAGAATTTGGAAGAATTACAAAGAATTTATTTAATGATTATATATTTGCAGCTGGCGATGAAAGTGTTGTGGCTTTGAGTAACCCGGGAGTTGTCTTTGCTCTCTGCTGAGAAATGGGGTGTATTCGAATAGAAATAATGTAATCGAAAATTATTTCCCTATTTTAATTATTCATGTGATTGATTTTATACATTACAATACGAATAGGAAAAACGGAAAACCTAACTTGTGCGTAACTTCTTTTTAGCTGGTTTAGTGGTTATATATTTACAACTGATATAGGCAATGTTACAATTTTATGAACTTTGTACATGCGCTGTCTTATAGCTAAAAAATGCTTCAGTATATAGGCGACAGATTATATAGCCACTAGAATCTTCCAGTTAATTCGAATTTATTAAATTTACTTGATTCGGGACCGTACCACAGATCTGGACAACAACTTGCCAAGGTTTAATCGCAATCCGATTAAGCGGAATCAAATCGATATATGAACGATATATACGGAACAGGCAGACTTATATAAATATATACATATATACAAATATATATATATATATACTTATATAAATATGTATATATATATTTACTGAAATGAATATTTTTGCGAAGACATATTGAAGTTTAAAGTTCTATTTGGAAACAAAAAGTATGGTTTTGTTAAAATTGTGTTTTTTTTAATGTTTATTCAGGATAGTATACACATACATATTTTTTCCAATTATTAAAAAAGAATTATAATTTTGAAGAAGAAAAATAAGTCTAATTAGCTTATGAGGTGTAAAAAATTATATATAAAATATATATAAAATGTTGGTTTCTAATAAAACGTTAAAAAATATATGTTTTAAATTATAAACAAGTTTTTTTTTTCATTTAACTACGGCAAACAAAAGCAATCGGCACGTAATTAAATTTTGATTTTAGATAAAAGAAGACACTAAGTAATTTTCGATTTACGGTTTTTTGTTTGTTTTGTATTGTAAGAAATTTCAATAAAAAAAATGTGAAAAATAATGAAACTTTTGAGAAACAAACAAGTTATCGAAAGCGTCACAGCTACGCCAATACCAGTGTGCCGCACTGGTTTACACAATGGAACCTGAATGACAGAGTGTGATTGATCAATTAATTAATGATAACATACCTTGATCTTCAAGAATCACTATTTATGGGTCTTAAGAAAATTAGTTTTCAAACCTGGACGTCAATATTACCTTTATTTCTAAAATATTTCAAGGATTTGAATTTTTAATTTGGAAAAATATTGATTGCTGAACTTCTTGGGCGTTGTTTTCTAATATGAAAACTTGCAACAATATAAATATGCTAACAATATGGCGCTGCGAACCAATTTCATTTTTTTCATTTATTTTTATCGTTCCTCAAACTTTCAAATGAAACGTTAAAAAGGGTGGAGTACTTACAAGCTAATTTGACAGACCTAATATTAAACAGAGTTAAATCTTCCAGATAAACTTGTTAGTATTGTGTTGTCCTCTTAAGATTTTTCACCAATGAATGCACGAAATTTTCATAGAAATTGCTAATTGCTAAAGTACTTTAGTTACAAGAATTTTGATAGTGAAAAAGGATGGATTGATACTAAAAACAATATTGAATTTTTGGACAAAGCGTCCTTGATGTCCCACGACGACCTCACTTATAACAAACCATATCAATTATAGCGACGATTGTAAAAATGATCAAAGATTGTTAAAACTAATACAAACAAATATGTGATGTGATGATGTGTGTGTGTAATACAAACAAATTAATTAAAATATAAAAAATCAATTTTTATTTATTTTTTGAAAAATTAAAAAAATTATATATTAACAAATTTTAGATTCCTCATGTTACTTTTGTCCGATATTTAACTTTTAGCTAAAAATAATAAATACTTTAAATTTTATTTTCACTGATATATTTTACTAGTTTATTTTTTAATAACAATTAACTCAATTCACAATTAAATAACATTCCTGATTTGTTTAAAAAATATAAAGTAAGATTGAAAGGATGATTGAATAAAATGTCAATAACATTTTATTGAGTTTGTTTATATCGCTACACAGATTCTAGCTTCAAACATTTTTAGAATAAATTCGTTTGTAATATTGAATTCCAAATTCCCATACAGCCATTTATTTTAAATGTTTATTTTCATATATACAAACTGTTTTCTATAAAATATAGAACGAGAGATTTAACTATCATGCCAACTTATATGTAAATGTATATGCTGAATTGATTTAAAACTTTATTCTAGAAGAATTATTAATTAAAAAATAATTATATTTTTTTTCAGATAAATTTACATGCCATGACGAATCGTAATGCTCGTAACAGACTTCATACCTCACACAGTGCAAAAGTGCTTGGGGAGGGATGGGTGATTTGTGATATTTTGATTTTACGAAATTGGGAGGTGCAAAAGAATTTCTGTTTTTTTCCTGCATACCTACAATATTATTGGGCTATATTTCTTATATAATATATATTTCAATGTCAGCCTAGATGCGGGGAGTTAAGTGTCAACGGAGTGGGCGAGGACGGTACGCACTATGAAATACATGCGCTAAAAAAATTCTATTATGGTTAAAGTAACAAAGGAAAGGTCAAGTTAAAAAAAGTGGCAAAGCGTGCTGTACAACCACTGCTGTGAGCAAATATAACATTATCTAAGGATTTTGTAGGCAGGGCAGAATACTAATATTGATCCAGTCTGCTCTAATTTTTGCAACGAGCGCAAGTTTGCGTTCAAAAGTTAGCACTTTGTTAATTTTTCGCAGTGAAAGTCCATATAAAAAAATGGTCGCGAAATTTAAAGTTACATTTGTCCAGGCAGTACTAAGTTTTTTCGTGAGGAAAACTATAACATTAGAACATAAGGGTCTCACCAGCCTTCATGTAGAATCGTAAAAAGTTTTTGTTTGGCGTACGTTTGTTTACAAATATTATAATAAAAGGGAAAAGGAAGACATTTTGAAAAATTGTTTTGCTGTTTAACTACATATATATATTCACGTAAGTGTTATTGGTTTTTTTCAGAACATTTACTAGGGGAAAAAATTTAAAAAAACTCTCCTCGAAATGTGCAACTAAACCTAGAGAAAATAAACTTTTGTAAAGGAAACAAAATTTTGCATTGAAAACTTCATAGTTTTTCAACAAAAATCCCGCAGCAAAACTCGATTAGGTTTGTTTAGTTAGCCAAATAATACATCTGCGAGTATTATGTGATTTATTTTAGAAAGCCGATCGATAAAAATTGTATAAGTCTTGTAATTTCTATTACACAAAACTTCAGAGCATACGAGTATTTTAATATAATATTTCATTTTACCAAATGATTTGCCATTTAAGTCAGCGATGCCACAATTTTTTTCTTTAAAAAACAAAGCGGATGCCAAAAAAATATGATTACATAAATTAAGGCATTTGTGAAGATCAAAAAACACATTTTTATGTTAGACACAATGTTTTCGATGAAAAAATTTTAAACAACATTTCTCACATCGGTATTTTACACTAATAAAGAACAGATAAAGAACTAAAGTAATTTCTAAACTGTGTGAATTTATTTTTTTCATACAAATTTTCTTTCACGTAATATAAATTACAACAAATTAAAACAAATAATTTTTTTTCTGTTTAGTATTAAGCCAATTAAGCTTTGTTTTTATTTACCTACTTATAGCAAATCAAGTTTAAAAATTATTGTATTTAATTAAAATCTAAATCGTATGAGTGATAAAATCAACTCTTTTATCTACTTGTAGTAAATATGCAAATCATAATTAACTAAATAAATTTTTTGGGTGACAGGATTAAATTTCTTTAAATAAAATCGTATTTTTTAATTATAAAATGGCTTTATTTATGAAAAGCATTGCCTTTTATTTTATGTCATTTTTTCTATCCGCATACAATCTGGTTGTGTAACGAATGAGTTATGAAATACAATAATGATACGAGTTAAAATTGCATTTTAATAAATTACATAATTTAGTTTTGTTTTATAAATAAAATTTGTTTAAAATTTCAACTAACTAAATTATGTATGAGGATGATTGGACGACATTCGAGGTAATGGAGGAGTAAAGAGATACGATTTGACAGTTCAAAGTAAATCGGAACGTTAAAATCGGATTCTCTATACATTTGTAGATATATCCAAATTAAACTTTTTTGTGCTATTTATAAGCAAACTATTTAATATTTATGAGAAAAAATCTGTTAAAAATTACTATTTTTAAGATCATGGATAAATAGCTTTCGGGGTTTTTTCACTTAAACCGTATTCGCACTAATGATATTTTGAGTAAATAACTCATGTTAAGTTTACTATCACACTTTTTTTTCAAAGAAAACTCATTTGAATAAATCAGAATGTAAGAAGGAAAGTTTCACATTTTTAAAAACTGCATTAATTGCTTTCACATTGACGTTTATTGCAAGCTAATTGATTTTGATTGACGAAGGTCTGCATATTCTTTTATAAAAATTACGAAAGTACCAAAAGTTTTCTTGATTTAGCACGAAATTTGTAATGTAACACTGAAAAAATTGCGTAGTTGAGTAGGTACGTAGTTGATTTATAAAATTTGAAATTAATTGTTCTAATTCTTAGCAACTTAGGTTTTTAGTTGCTATTAACCATGTTGTTGGCGAATGCTTTAAATAGCTAAGTATTTACGTCTTTAAATTAAATTGTAGAATTTGAATTGTACTTGAATTGAATTATAGAAATACTAACAGAAAAGTGAAATATTGTGAAAATAATATTGCAAAATGCTTAAGTGCCAAAATACAGCAAGAAATATTTTCACTCGATCAATTTCCTAAACCACTTTAAATATTTTCCCGTATTTCGAAGAGGAATAATGTAGAATTGTTTTTGGAAGATGTGCCCTGCTAAATTTGATGATCCTTCAAGGTAGGATATAATATATATATATATAATATATAATAATATATACCTATATATATATATATATAATATTCAAATATATTTGAATATTAACTTTTGCAAATAACATATCTAACTGTTATACCTTCAGAAAATTATAAATAAGTTCAAAGACAACGCCTTCATCTGTTTACGTCTGGGTCTTGATACATAAGACCAGAGTCACCTTCTTCGGACAACATTAAGGGGATAACACATTAACAGCTTGATCTGACAGATTTAGCTCTATTGTGAGAAAATTAGCAAATGTTTTGTATAAAAATGTAACCAAATTTCCCACAAATAGCATCAAATCAGCATCATCTCCTTTAGTCTAACCATAATTTGTCTTAATTTCAATCCACAAAAGGTTCAAGTCAAATGTGCCAGTTTTCCCAAAACCACATAATATTATTTGGCACAATTAAATAGCTTTATTATTACGAATACAAAATAAACCTCGCACTGTTCCAATAAATTTATTTCTTTAAAAACAAGTATATTCAAAAATGTGAACAACTCTCTGTATATCGAAGCAAAAATATCTCCTTCTTCCCTCTTTTTCATGAAATAAATGAAATTACTTAGAACTTCTAAGAACTAAATGAATTTCTTAATGCAAATTAACATAAGATATATGTTAGATAAAAAAAAAAAACATGAGCAAATATCGGTAACAATAATCCATCATTTAGAGTTTTGTTCAACTTTTGTTCTCCAAGTAGTGAGGTAAGTTACTTTCTAATCTACTTTGCTTTTAATTCATACAAGCAAAAAAATATTTTAAATATTAGGCGTTTTCTCTATATTTACTATACATGCTTTAGAATTCTCCTTTTTTGTCTACAAATACGAAGTAGAATATATATTTAATACATGCACACAACTCTTAAAGCCTCTGTGTTTTCTTTATTTTATTTTTTTACATAAATTATAATTTCAATTTTTAATTTTCTCTTTATTAAATCTAAGCTATTATCTTCCATTTCTCTTAGCTGGCCTTTTATAAAAGGGGAGACAAATTTCCCTTTTTCTAACCAAATTAAAAGACTATGGAAGGGATTTAAAGCCAGTTCAGACAAGCGCATCTCTTGTACATCGTTCTGAACTGGACTTCAAACATAAAATGTTAATTTTTTTAAGCTTCTTTTTGTAGAAGTTTTGTTGTTTTTTACACTTATATAACAAAAATTGGTGTTGTTTTCTTTAGAGATATTAAAAAATAAAAAAATTAATTGAAGAATTAGGATTAATGAAGAAATTGCTCAACTACAAAAAAATATTAAAAAGTGTCATGAAGTTTTCTCTTATGTTTGGGACGGAGAAATATACAAGGTAAGGGCATAGTAAAAGAAAACGTAATCCAGACTTTTTCATGTGGCTACGTTTGGGAAAAATTAAAAAGAAATATTCATTTGATTATAACTAAACGCTTTCTTCTTTTAAGTAACTATAGAAAAAATCCATTAAATCTGATTATACTATAATAATAAGAGCGAAGATAAGTGTGATTACATATCGATAGATTTGTTTATTCACAAATTCTATTATCGGCGTCAAAACTGCAGATATGTCGAAAATAACTATTTCGTAACAGTTTTCAATTATTTCTTGAAACTGCCGGCTAATGGGGTTGAACTATATAGAGGACGCCACAAGTTTTAATAAAAACAAGTAGACGGGCGCAAATTAGGACATATACTAAAAGTTTTTCTGGGTCCAAGTTATGCTCACTATCATTTATTGCAGTACAATTTCACAGACGACGTAGTTTGTTAAAAAAACATGCAGGTGCGGCGAAAATATATCTACAACATATTTGTGCTCACAAGAAAAAACGACTTTATGCGTACAGTTCAAAGGCGGGCTTATTCGTAATTAGTATTGTACTTATTTACAAGCATATTTGGGTGTAAATTCCTAAATTTTATCTAGTTTGCAAATTTAATATAGAGATTTTTAGAAAAATAGATAAAGGTCTGTTGTTATTGAGGCGCCATTTAAAAATTTTATATATTTCAAGAATTATAACAAATTTTCGTAATAATAATTTCTTCTTCAGTAAATTCGAAGTAAAGTCATTTTTCTTCGTAGGCAGAAATATAGATATAGCTTGTTTTTCTAATGAAATATCAATTAAAAAATATATTTTTAGTAATTTCTAAAAACCACGCCCACAAAGTTGTGCTCTACAAAATGTATGACCTGATATAGTTCCTCCCCTATCTATCAATTCATATGATATATTATTTAGTTTCAATTACGTAGCATTTTTTTTCACACTGGCTCAATTACGCTACTTGGTACTCTGCCGGTCCATTAAATAGGTGAAATGACTTATTTTCATACATACTCGTAATAATACCATCTGTTTTATTTTCCAGCGAAAAGCTATGAGTCTCTACCAATGACCACAATTACAGCTAGGGCGTAGTTTAAATAACAAATCAATGTTAGAAATGTTAAACGAAATTCAAAAAAAAAAAAAAATACATATTATTCGAAAGATGGCTTTAATTCTTTCATAGGTAAATTATTCGACCAGTCGCGACATCACCAGTTCATTGTGTTGCGGTCGATATACCGACTCATGGGCGGATAAGTGGTTGATATGTCCACCTACTTTTTTTTCAGACATAATGTATCAAATTGTCCTACTTTTGATGTAAATTAGTATTTTATGATAATCACGGCCACAGTGGTTAGGCTGTCAAGGAAGCATATAAATTGGTATGTGTTTTTCTCGTGTCAATCAGCAACCCTATACGAGTATATATATGTATATTGTTAAAAAATGGCAATTGTTTTAGAGGTTTTCATTCATTTCGGAAACGTGCAGTACATGCTGTACAAGATTTTGTACCAACCCATTGCCAAATATATCGACTTGTTCCCTTTTTCCAGTGAAAATGAATATTCTTCACCGAAAGGAAATTAAATTCGCAAATAGTTTTGCTTCGTTTCCGTTTCTAGAATCTAAATCAAAAATTTACGAAGTTTGTATTCTGATTTCGGTAACTTAATTACAATTGTATTGAATTTCGTTTCTTTCTCATACCTTCAAAACGAAATTACAACAAAATTAGAATTGTAATTATGATTCAGTTTATTAAACGTTTTGTTTGTATTTCACTTAAAATTTTTCAATTCATAAAAACAGACAAAATTTGTAGTAGTTGAACCAGAACCAGGTATCGTAGATTCAGTAAATAAATTATTTCAACCATTTTTATCTTTCGCAGTTTGGCGCCAGGTTTTTTTCTCTGGCAAGAAACGAAATTGCATATTAGGCCTCAATAAAGAAATAGAATCATTGTAGATTTCTAATTTCGTTTCAGGTAAAAAACGAATGAATATACGAAGTGAGTTGTTGTTTCGATTATGAATAAGAAATAAAATTCTAATTTATCTTAAATATTTTTTTTATCCTTTTACACTTTTTCCATAGCGTTTTAACGCTGACTAATATTTCTAGTTGTTATAAATGGTTTGGCAAACTTTCCCCATCCTATGGAGGTAGGTATAAAAACGATTACCCAGATTTTATTTACCAGTAAGTAGCGGTATACTCTGTACGACATTTGAAATAAAATATCCTTAACTACTACTTCTACGTATAGAAGAATGCATTCAAGTCATCAAAACTTAAGGAATTGACTGAATTTGGATGTTGAGAACTTTTTTTTACATCCTGCATTAGATAGCATCGCCCACTGTAAAAACAAATCAGCCATTACGACCAACTAATGTGAACGTGACTATTGGTTTCTCAAGAAATAGGTGGGCATGGCTATTTACTTTTTAGATATGTTTTCAAAATATCTTCGATTTTCTGAAGAAAAAGTGGTATTAAACTATGTATTTGTAAGAAATAGGAAGCTCCAAACCAGTAGAAATGTTGTGTTGGGTTACCAGTAGAAACGTTTTTTGTAATATTTCGTTTTTTCAAGTTAAAAATGTTGTTGTTGTTTTCTTAAAAAATAAATATTGTTCAAAATATGATTAGTACAAGTAATAAGTTAGCCGATTTTGTTTTGAATAAGGGCATAGCTAGTGATTACTAGCATGATAGTAATATTATAGGAAACCGTACAGAGAATATTTTTTCGCTCTTGTATCGAAAAATTTAAAAAAATCCATACTTCATGACACCTGTTTTTTCGTTAAAAGAACAAATTAATTATAAGAAAATAGGAAATTTCATTACAAAGCAAACAAGATACTCTAAACAGGAATCAAAGGTTTACATAGAAAAACAAAAAAACTTGTTCAAGATAACAATACGTAAGTGTGAAATATTTTGTTTTTTTTTTCAGCGAATGTCTTTTGCATTACAAACTCTACAATAGAAATTAAGTAACATTTTTTTTTTTTTTTGGTTTTTGTTAATATGAAGTAGTTCATTCCAATGATTTAGGTAGCTGCTGATGGAGTATTGAGTGTAGGCTTACTATGTGTAACAGAAGAGACAAAGTAATTCGAACGCAACTAGTTAATTGGTATGATTTCTTTTTGTTTGTTTAGTTGATTGCACTAATTTATCTGTGTACTACAGGAATATTAGTCGAAGGGGAAGTAGTAGTAGAAGTAGTAATAAATGATGATAACGATGACCATAGAGGAGTGGAAGTAGAAGTAGATGACGGTAGTGAATGCACTAAACGTGTATTTAACAATACTAATAATGTCATTAATGTGGAGAGTATGTATGGGATGTTGGATGAGGTGTATAAGTTTTTACTAGAATTGCACATATCTTCCTCACAAAAGCACATATGTCCATTGCCTGAACTTTCCATCATGCACACATGATCGACCATAAATAAATTTATTTGCAGTTGTGACGTACACATACGTCTAACAACTTCATAGGCTGCAAAAGAGAACAAAGTTTAAAAAATGTATAAGGAGAAGAGCTTTAAATAATCGTAAATTAAATGTATAAGCTTAAAATCTCATTTAAAATAATTAAAGTACAATGGGCGTACTATGATGTTGCGTATAATAAACATACATAATTTATATATTTATAATGCGTTTATTTTTATATATAGTTTAATTCTATATCGTACATGTCCTATATATTAAGACAAGTAATTAATATATATTGCGTTTAATTCTAGGACAAGGTAAATTATAGAATTTGTCGAAACTTACGTGTTTTAGAGTGTCGCACCATTTTAACACAACAGCCGTTACATGTCATCAACGGTGGCTGGTCACGAGGCAATGCTGTATAATTGAATGGATCCTTGCATCTGGCATCCGTCCATGAATCACACTCGTAACAGTATATGGAACGGGCTGATGGATTCATTTTTAAATGACACAAAGCACAACAGCAATATTAGGATTTTATTACAGATCAACATTTCGGAGTTATTCTTTTACAAATATGCAACTTTAGGAATGGACTAAATATCTACATATAACTACGAATTAAAGCCACTACATTAATTTGGCCAAAATTGATAGCTTTAACTGGATTGCAAAACGTGCAGTTACTGCTATGTTAACTAGTGATAAATTAAACTCAAACATACATAAGCAGTTAAAACATTCCATTGTAATGGGTAATATGTAATTAATAGTTCCAAACAAGAAATAACATTTGTTGTGAAATGAAGACCTTCCTTAGAAACATATAACGCAGCGCAACACTATTTTTTGCCAGCGATTTAGCTATTGTAATTTTTAAACTGAGCAGAATCTAGTTTTCGAGATATGATGTTCCAAAGTTAAAAAAAGCTCTATGTACATTCTTTTTTTAGGCCTACATTTGTGACTAATGATTTTGTAATGCATTTCTTATAATTAATTTGTTATATCCATCTTAGAAGAGTTATGAGTATTTTTATATATTTTCTATTCTTTGAGATGTGCTGCAACGATATTTGGAAAACAGCAATATGTGGCCTGATTTAAGATTCATTCTGAGCTACCCTATTATTTAAACAAAGTTTTGAACGGTAAACCAGTATACACAAAGATTCTCGAACAACCTAAGCCAATCTGAAAACAGTGTCGGAATATGCACGATAAGATTTTTCAAAAACTGAGTTCAAACATTTGGTAAGTGCCGAAAAAACAAAAATCATATTTTGACGAGTTGTGTAATTCAGTGGATGGTAATCATGAACCATAAATATAAGAAGAAGTTATAATGCAAAAATGAACAGCCATGAAATATTGTAATTAATTTCAAATAACAGCTTAGAGTAAACACAAAATATCTCAAAAGAGTGAAAACTTGTAAAGCAATTATTAATATATTTTTTGCAAATATTTTGCCTTAACCCTCGTATATAAATTCTGCTTTTCCATTTGCAATACAAAGATTTGAGACAAAGTCTTAGTCTCACTTGAGCACAGTAAACTAATTGACAGATCACGATCAAACGTTCGTCAGTATAGATGATAGTTATGCCAACTTAGTGACAAAAATTGTTTTGACAATTTATTTAAGTGGGGTTTTTCAATGGCTAATTTCATACACTTGACAGAATATATAAACCAGTACCACGTTACAGTTATTGGAATAAACCTGAAAAATATGTATTTTTCTGGAGGTGTGTTTAGTCATGGTATGAAGAATTTTTTTCTACTGCGCCTAATAGTGGGTTGTATAAAAATAAAATATCACGGATGATTGCAGCTGCACTTAAAGCACTCAATGAATTACGAATTAAATTATGCGTAATCAATTGGTTATTTTACGACCGGGTCGTAAACCGATGTACCAAAGAACACAATTAAAATTTGTGTGTAACCTATTGACAAATTTCAAACAGGAGTGGAATGAAATATGTAACGACTGTAGTAATCGATAACAATTTTAAGGAATATATAGGAAGATAATTTTAAATTCAAATAAATTGACTTAAATTATCCGGCAACTGGATGTGAAAACCGTATAATGAAAAAAACAAGCAGTTATTTTGGCAATAATTTTGATAACAATCACAGCCAACGTATGAAATGATTGCTTGGAGGCATTTATTATTAGAGCAAGAGTAAAATTTTAATAATTTTGGTAGGAATAAAACAGGAAAAATCGACAATATTTCTAATAATTTGTGTACTTTTTCACTAAAATTGCTTTATAGAAAGACAAAACATTCAATGACAAATGACAATTTTATACAACGTTAAACAGAGGTATTTTTGATTTATAAATACAATTCTTATTCGCAATTTCATTAAAACTGTAAATTATTAGACTTAAACAGTTGTGAATAAGACTCTTAAAATACAAGTTTGTTTATATTTTCATCGTAATATATAACGGGGTTTATGCGACCAATTTCTTCAAAGCTGCGTCAAATTGTTTGATGTCTAAGAATTGTTTAAATTTTCATTCTGGTTAAAGAATTCGATGTTTGACCATCATATTTTTGCTGATGGTACTCAATAGCATGCATTTTTTCCGACATATTTTCTGACCGGCTGAAAATAACACGACGTAAGTGGAGAAAATATTATGTCTTAGAAAACCCTAAATATATATATATTTATATATATATATGTATATAATATATTACACATATATATATAATCAAAATTTTATTTCATTTATGAAATGATATACGATTCATAAATTTTGATTTTTTTTCATTTCATATTAAACTTATATATAAAACTAAATTTAACGTTTTCAAAATAACAGTTATTTAACAGACTTAGCACAACTACAAAGAAAAGTATTGCAAATGAGATGAAACGAACTAACAATATTTTGTACAAATAACCGGTTGAGGCTTAATCATCATAAAGTTTCCTTTATATTATTTCAATATTTTTGATAATTTCGTATTTCAAGCACAATTTTACAACTATTTCATATGCAAACAAACGAAATAACGATAATCTGTAGTGGTAAATGAAATCATGTCAAGAAAGCATTCATTTAAACTTTTGACTTCAAAATGCGTCTACGACTACGTAAACACCTAACTACTCATACACTTAGAGAAAATAAAGTAATGTAAATTATAGTGAAATTAAAAAGCCTTAATGGATAACTGACAATTAGAGTTGTCGCTGGGTGGATAGATAGACATTGAAAGGCAAAATAAATCAGATTAAAGGTACACTTCAACTTAAAATTATTTGTAATCGGTTAGGAGATTAGAAGCTGAAACCTGTAAGTGTCACTGGCAACATACAAATGCTACGTTGCCAAAATATTGTAAATTCGTTTAATGATTGCAAATCAAAACAAATATGTATGTATATTCCAATTAATATCATTCAAAATTGTATAGTTTTTGACATTAAATAATGAATTTTAGTATTTGACTTTTTTCTCTGGTATAACATCAAAAAGTTGCTCGAAAACTAAAATCATATTCATAATCTTGTTATTTTTTTAATTTATTAAATAAACATTAAAAAAGTACACCATTATTATATAAAAAGAGAGGAAGTATTTTTTTCTTTGTTTCTTTTTTGTTATTAAATATTCTTTAAAAAACGATGAATAATGAATAAACTTATTGTATATGAGCTTTTTAACTAAATGAATATTAAACGATTTTGAATAAAATTCATACTTTGACATTCGGCTGACACTTGTGGAACCCAAACGAACAAAATTACTCCAAATAAGGCTGCAAGAGAAAGAAGGGAGTGAAGAAAAAGAAAAACACAAGAAGACAAAAACAAGACTATGACCAAAACTGATTTCCAGGGTGAAAGCGATGAATGAATGGATAAAGTAATAGTAGTAAGTAATATATAACACTAATTCGAAACTATTTATGGCCTCAAAGTGATATCAAGTACAAATGTATAATATAGTCCTATTTATTGTATAACATTTTACAACGCTCTGTTATGGGGAGGCTTTTTTACTCTCATCTAATTTCTTTTGCAACAAACGCAATTCAAATAAATCTCAGAAAGCCACTAACAATTCAAAACAATTATTTTCAAATTATGTCAATTTTGTACAGTGTTTACGCTTAATTATTAGTTTTCTTTTTACACAAGAAACAAAACAAAATCTACATATTGTTGAATATTAGACAAATTACAATTAATCAATTGAAAACCAAACATTACAAATAGTTTAGCAAGAGGTGAATTTGGAGTTTTTTTGGGAGTTAGTCGGAAAATAAACTGTTAATTACAAAACTTAAAATTTCATTTCGAAAACGTTTCCGCCGAAAGTTCTCAGCTGCATTAAATATGGCGAAGAGAATGAGATCGAGTCATGTGTGATAAAGATTTTTGTTTTTATGGGTTCAATTAATCACTTTTTCATTTGTTCATTAACATATGTATTACTTTATTAATTTATTCGTTAGTATGTTTATTCAGGCGTTCTTTCATTTACTCGTTTATTATTCATATTCATTTAATAAATTATTCGTACGTTCTTTTTATTGACTTGTAATTCATTTACTCATTTGTTCACTTACTCATTTATGTAGCTACTCGCTTATTCGTTTTAATATTTATTCATACGTTCATTCGCCCATGTATGTTTTAATTCTTTTAATTAAAGCATGTATTAATTAATTTTCCCATTCATACATTTTTTGAATCGTTTATTTTTGATTTGCTCATTCACTCATATAACATTTTATTCCTTTACACATTTACTTAGCCGCTCATCTATTGTTTATTTATGCATTTAATCATTTATTCAATCAGTTAATTATTAATTTTGCTCATCTACGAGTATGTATTTATTCATAAAATAATTTATTCATTCATTAGTTCATTCATTCGCGAATTCACTTGCCCATTCATTCGTTTAAGCATTTAGTCGATTAATTATCGTTTAATTTATTACTTATAAATTTTTGGTTTGTTCATTTATAGTCATTTCATTTGTTCTGTTCTACGGCGACTCTTTTGTTCATCTATTCACGTTTTTGTCCCTTTCATTCATTTGCGTATTTATTCATTAATATTTTTGTTTATTTCATCATTCACTTGATCTATTCGTTGATTCTATTATTATTATTCATTTCATCATTTATTCATTCATTCATATTTACTTTAATTAATCAATCATTCGTATTTTATTTACTCATTTGCTCATATATTCATTAGGCCATTCATTTATTTACTCATTTATTAATTTAATCGTTCATTTATATCGTTTTTTTTTCCAAAAGGTAAATAATAATTTTGTAATATAATATGAATGCTCTATCAATTTTTTTTTTTTCAATTTATTATTTGGTGAAATTCGCAGCGTTTGGCGTTGCAACGTCGGCATAAATATGGAATATATAACATTTTCTGCAATCGTAGCGCCAAGTTAACAGCAAGCTTTCTATCTAAAATAAAATCTGAATTAAATGAGTAATGCTACGAATATTTGCCCAACTAATTCCGGATGTAATCACACCCTTTTAACAATTTAGTGCTACTAAATTCTAAACAACTTCTGTTTATTACAGTGGTCTCTCAATCTTTTTCTTTTTTTTTTTTTTGCAAACGGTCAATGCAACGCCCAGGAATGTGATAAAAATCATATTATTAGTCTCTAATAGTTTATGAGTTATGGCAAGCTAAATCTTTGTACTGTAAAGTCAATTTCATTGCCATATATGTGGTCATAAGATAAGGTTACGCAAAGCTCTTAAATTTTCACAACGACTAATACATTACTTTAGCTGTTATGTTTTTTTAAGAGCCGTGGCATCGCCCTTTATTTTTTACTTCATATTACCTCTTATATTTAAACTTTTAATATTTCTTGAGAATGGAATTGTGCTAAGTCTTATAATCTATGCCAATAAGTCAACAATATTAGAAATGCTTAAAATATGTGCGGAAGAGAGACATGTGAGAAATAGCTACGGATATGTCTGGAAGAATGACCTAAAAAATCGGTTCTAAACAATGGATCGTAGCAAACATGCTCGCGGTAATCATATGATAATGATCGAGTTGTATACTTAAATTGTGCACATACTCAATTTAAGTGCAGGTAGAACACATTTCAACCCAATGATTCAATTATTCTGAATTTTATTTAATCACAAAATAATTATGTCCCTATTGACCAGTTTTTTTCACATTAATACATTCGCAAATGTTTTCGGTTATTTACAAATTTACTCTTATATTCACCAAATCGTGCATTCGTTTGTTCGTTTATTCATTTAATTACTTATTCAATAATTCGTTTATTTATTTATTAATTGTTGTGTTCATTTATTCCTTTATTCATTTATTTATCAATATTTAATCATTTAATATTTATTCCTTCGTTTGTTCAATTCTTCATTTGTTCATTTATTGATTTGTTCGTTCATTCTGTTGCGACGCTATTTTTTCTGCGGAGAACTTTACAGCCGGAATTCTCTTACAGCGAGACAGCAAGAACAAGAGCAAGAGGATGGAAAAGAACTTACATGGGAAACAATTGTCCGATTGGATAAATTTTGCTAACACACATAAAACTTAAATTTTCGTTTTAGTTTTGAACCAATCCATAAAATACATCAGATATTTTCATAAAAGTAAAATAAATTTGAAATAAATACAAATTAAATTAATTTCGAAAATAAAATTGATTTTGATTTGGTTTTGATTTTGGTGTTTAAGGTTTTTGTAAAAGCAACTGAAATAAGCGTACGATTGTTTTTACAAATTTACCTTATAGAAATATGGTCTTGGTTTTGAACTATTTGAAAATTTTCATACATCTATTGTTGATGTTTTAATTGATTCTATTCTATATTAAATCAAAATGAAATATTGATCAGTCGCAATCACTTTTATGAGGGTTTTGTATAACCAAATGATTTTTCTGTTTGATTTTTTTTTTGAAATTATAGCAATTAAAGATAATCGAAAAACAAATACAGACGGATTCTTTGATATTGCTTTTAAATTGTTTTCACTTAAGTTTATTGTATCAATTTGTTCTCTCTTGTTGTTCTTGTTTTCAAAATAAACAGAGACAACAGTGTTTTGGAAGCGTTGAGGGTTTTTGTGATGGACTTAATAGTACTTGTGGTTGCTTTGGCAAAGAGGCTGTGGGAACAGTTACCGATAAATCATTTCAACTACGTCTACATTCAATATATAAAATTTGAAAGTTATTACAAAGGTTCTTTCCAAGTTAAGACTCGTGTTTTCTACTAGTGCGTATGCGCAATATCATTTCAAATCGATCAACCGCCACAGCTAATAGTTCAAGTGAACACTATGGGGCGTATGATGCAATATGAATTGTTATAAATTTTCAAATCAAAATTCCTATTGTCTGTGAAGCGCACGTTCAACATCTTTAGGACTAACATCTTTAAGTTGTAGAGAAAACTGCAAAGACGCTACTTGGCCACTCCAAAATTATTTTATAATATTATATTGTTACAAAAAATACAATCAGACCGAAAAAAATTAAACGTTTAATTACATTGTAATTAATTTTTTTATGCGGCTGGTTTGAAATGGCATGAAGGATGCAAGATTGGTGAAAAACAACATTATAATCAACTATAGCTAATTATATTTGTGCTTGCAAGGAAAAACGATTTAAGTGGAGTTAGGATATTATTATTGTACATATTTCGATGAATATTTATGTTCAATTCTCATTTAAAAATTCGATGTAGTTTGCAAGTTGCAGCAGTTTTTTATAACAGCCATTACTTAATATCTCTGAACGTAGCTATAAATGAGAATGGACTTATTGTTATTTTTATTTATGACCTTAACACACAAGCTGTCCTCCTAGCTGGATTTCAAATTTGTACATATTTTTAAAGCGATTTTTTTGAGTAAGATGAATTCTCAAAACAATAGAATCCTATGCTATTTAATAAGCATATATAAACTGCCAAATGAGTATACGATCGGCAATTGAAATCTGTGTATTCAAGTGTGTGAAAGCGTCCCCATATCTAATAAATGTAGATGAACTGATTGAACCTTATCTGATCGGCTTTAGAAGTGGTAAATTGCAAGAGGTAAGATATTCGCACTACGGCAAAACCTAAAGAAGATCCAAAAAATATAGATCTATCTTTCCATCCTGGACAGAACTCGACAGTCCAATATGGCAAAAACTTTTGGAAGCGGTAATAAAGTTGGTATGCCCTTGTATTCAGACGCTGAATGAGCCACATTGCAATAAAACAAGGGTTTAAATAAATTGGCAGTCTATCACGCGACAGCTTCAGCTCACTTTTGAGAATAATTATGAGGAAAGCTAAATACAGCAAGAACAATTGGGGTCTACACTGCTTACACTAATGTTATAGGTATCATTAGTAAAAACTTACAGATATTACTGCAGCCTTCTCAAACATTGAAAAGAAGTCAGAAAAAGTGGGTGCAGCGGTAAATGGGGATAAAACCCTATCTAATAATTCAAGATATGTGACAGTGGAAAAGTGAGAATTGTGTGGGTGTTGCTACGCTTTTTTCTGGTAGTTTAAATGCCTCTTCAAAACAAATATACAAACTATGAAGTTTATACTTAATGTTGGTAGTGTATTTATTAAAGCGATCTCACGAGTTGTTGTTTGTCAGTTTCTTATTGTGCCCAGAACGCGTTGCTTTTTTAACACCAAAATCGAAATTTTGCAGACTAGTTTTGGCACTGACGTCCTGTCAATGCATCTTCGCCATCCACATCGGATCATTTTTTTCTTGCTTCAATAGTATTTTTATATAGCTGATAATAAAAAAAATAGTCAATAGTCCTGTAAGATCATTGCATACCAAAATATTTGTCACCGAATTTGAATTGTTCTAATAGCTGTGAATTCTGTGAATGATACATGTGCTTATACACTAATAGACATTCGATAGCTTTTAAAGGCCAAAACATTCTTTCAGAAATGAATTTTCCCTAAAATTTGATGTGGTGCAAATATTGAAAAAAAGAATGACTGTCCATTTTCAGCAACGTTTTCAAAACACTGTGACATTGGTCGAAAATAAAATTAATTTTTTTTCTTTTAAACTTGAAAAGAAACCAAACATTTTCACAGCAATCGAAAACCGCTTCAAGTAAATATATTTGTTGTTGTTTATTTTGAAAAACAACAAATACAATTTGCTAATTCTGACATATTTTATTATTAGCAGCTCTATTTGTGGACATATGTTTAGTTTTGTATTTTTTTTTTTTTTGTTTTATTACCAAACATTTAGTATTAATTATTTTCAACTTACCTGTTAGTGTTATTAACCATTTATGTGTTGTTAATTGGTTCTGTGTAGAAAATGCCATTTTGAATGATGATGATGTTTTTGAATTTATGTTCTCGATTTGATTTGTACAAAGTTTAGTTTAGAAGAAGAATATTTTTTTGTTTATTTTTTGTTTTGTGGAGGAGGGCAGGTGGAGGTTTTTATTTCTTTCAACGACTTCGAAATGAGATAAGAAAGAAAAAAAAACTTTTCTTTAAATTATTTACAATAATATAATCGCAGCTCGTAAAGTAGTTCAACTAAGAACATTACAAGCATACCTTTGACTTATTGAAATCAGTAGTTACTCTCCAGCTTTTGGTACTGACATTGATTGCAAAATTCCCAAGTATTGTCTAGTGAATACTTTTGGTTTAAAACAACCCGACAATATACATAGGTATGATCGGATTTCTGTGTACATGTATGTGTGTATAAAAATGAAGTTTCTTAACTTCCGTTCAAATTACAGCTGAGCAGGACACATTTATTTTTTCCTGTTGTCGGCTGGTCTATCTTTGCTGTTCATCATATTCCACTGTAAATGAGACGAGAAGAAGTATGGTTAAAAATGTTATAAGAAATCTAAATTATATACATATATACATATACTAGAGTGCTAATTTTTCTTAAATTTACAAAAAGTTTAATCAAAAGGTATGACCGATTTGTCAACAAATTAATTTGTTTTTAATGGACATGCAAATGAAGGAATGACATTGAACATTACATCTTGAAAATAAAACTGTGACTTGCAAATGGCCGATGCGATTTGAATGGAAATTCACAGAAACATAATAGTTCCGGGTAAATTCTGAATCTGACTTAACAAATTTCAGAGAAGGTGCGTAGTAGGAGCCAAATTAAGCTACATTGCACACCTTCTATTGCATGACGCTTCCACTTTTATATTAAAGACACACAAAAATGCAAGTAAAACATTATAAAAAAAATTAAATTTATTCTGAGACATCATGAAATATGTGTATTTATATTTATCATAATATTATTTATTTCTAATATATAAAATTTCTACATTTTTCTTTTAAACTTTCTACACTTTCTACAAAAAGTCTAATATTTACCCAATGTATAGGTAGACTATGCCGATTTAAATAGCTGTTATGAAAATTTGATATAATTTTCAAAATATACGAGTATAGAATTTTGTGACCACACTTAGACTACAAGATGCGCATTAAGGACATAAACAAAAACAGCAGAAAAACAAATTGTTGCACATATCATTTTATAGAGATATCACGTAAGTTTGCAAAAATCGCTCATTTAAAAAGTGACTATAACTTATGAATTTCACCAAATTGTCGATTGGGGATTGTTCAAGAATACGTGTCTAAATAAGCTTACATGCATTCTATTTTTAGACTCATTCACAGTTTGAAGCATTTACATGACTTTACTCGACTATTCTAAATGTTCATCGGATGGGTGCCTGTATGCGGGATTGATCGCAAGAAGTAGAGAAAATATGCTACTATCGCAGAGTAAATCCTTAATAAAATGGGTATGGAGGCGAAATTTGGTAAGAAAATACTTCAATAGTAAATGAATACTCATGAAATCGATTGTCAATTTGATGCGGGTAAATTTGTTCAAAAATTAATATTTCCAGCGCTACTTTAAAATATCTTTTGATTTCGTCATCTGATAATCCCATAACATTATGAGAGTACTCACAAGATTTGACTTTAATACATAAAATAAAGGTCGGCGCGTAAAAACAAATAGGAAATGCAATTATAAAATACTGAAAATATCTAATGTTACACTAACGGACTTACTGAAACTGGAAAATATATTTTAAAATCACTGCAAGCAAGTGCATTCGAAAATAACTTTTCTTTCGTTCAACAAAATAATTTAAAGGTATTGAGAACTGTGATCTGATTTAGCTGAAATTTCAAGTAGGCGTTAAAGATTCCATATTTTGTTGTTCTTCGATATAATATTGTGAATAATATTTGTACCTCTTACAAAGCTCCACACACCAAGGGCCACCTTAGTGTACACGTAGTAAATAGATTATTATTAAAAACGTTAATGCACAATTAAGGCAACAATTATATAGTTGGCATCTAACAGATTTACTAATTTGGAAATGAGGATTTGGGTGGTATATTATTATGATTACTCATTGCAATGTTCTTTATTTTTGGAGGAGAAGTCTATGATATGGTATTATTGTTAAAATATGCCATTCGATAAAACATAAGTTGTTCCGATGTCAGTTTCGAAACCAATGCAAAAAGTTGGCAAAGCCGCTAAGTGAAAAAATAAAAAAAAAATCACGAGACATTCATTCCTCCTATCTATGAGTTTAATTCTTATTACGATGTTACCACAGAGTCCAATGGGTGTGCAGGGATTTTAAGTTTATGTGCGGCTAGTTTTAAAATAAAAAAATCATTTTCACAAAATTCGCTAATACACTAAATTATTCAATTTGAATTATTTAACTTTATCTTTATAGACTTGCAGACTTGTCTTTCGATATTGTTATTATTAAGATTTGGGTTTGCTATTTTGGAGACACCAATTTGCTGAGCTCGGTGTTGAATTGAGATGGATGTAGCTTGAGCGACATCATCACGTAGAGCTGCGACATTTTCAGTCGATCGACCTGGTCGAAGGCGCGTTGTTGTCTTTACATCACTAACAGATCCATTTTTGGCAAATTTATCCATTAATCTCTTTACAGTTGACTCTTTTGGAGCATTATTGTGACCCCAAATTGATCGCAATTTGCTAACTGTAGCCGCAAAACTTTCACCATTTTGGTAAAACAATTTTACAATGAGAATTCGTTGTTCATTCGTGTAGCGCTCCAGTTTTACTAACCTCGTACCTTCTACTACCATACAATAACAAATGTTGTTCAAACGTCAAACAATGACACTTCGAATGGCGCCAAATGTAAATCTTGCGTTCTTGTTGGGACACCCTTTACTTGATACGGCCAAAATGTAACAAGCAGAGGGTGACATTTATAGTGCCAAGTATCTTTTGACCAAATGTGTTTTATGATTTTTATATCGTCTGAACGTTTTCTGTCGCTTTGGTTAGCGGACTGACTGGTAGATACGATAGATGTCGTAAATCCCTATAAACCTTCTAGAAACTTTGCAAAGCTTAATATTTTGCTTAATTTAACTGGAAATTATACATGGAGTTTCTCAGCCCTTCTGATATCTCTCGTACAAACTATACGATTTTCCACAATTCAATTTGCTCCCTGCACTTTCTCATTCGTTGACTGCAGTTTACTACGTTTTTGTCCATTTTATTGGTTTATGCTCAGCAGAATCTGAAAAAATCGATCGATTAATCATGCCCATTCTCGTACCTAACGTACAATTGACCGATTTGATCCAAGTTTTGAAAACAGCGTGCATTGTCACATCCCTACTGTTACCTCTCACACAAATTAACTGATTTATCGAAACTAAATTTTTCCCTGTACCCCAAATATTAAAGTAGTAAATTACTCTTTAATCAAACTTAGCAGTTGAAAATACATTTAAGGATCTGAATGGCAGCAAAGCTTAATATTGTACAATATTAATAGCGTCAATAAAAAGTAATAAAATCAATTTTAATCGATTCTCTGTAGTTCTTTGCGTTATCTGAAAAAGCGACACTAGCACAAAACGATGGACAGAATTTTTTTTGGGAAAATTGGAGTAAGTTTGAAAAACTCAGCTATAATGTGCATCAAACATTATTAGTTTTAATTATAAAATTTATGCATTCGAATATGATTCTGTTATTTCGTTTTCTAATAATAGTTAACTCTCGTTTTTTCTATAATACATTTTTTATTTCAGTTATGGTTTCGACTGCTTTTTCAAAATGTAATCGATTGTTTTGGGTAAAGGTTATGGCTACAATAACGGCACAAAATATTTTTGGAATCTCCTTTTTGATATGATAACGGCTAAAAATCGTCAGAAAATATCTTGTTTATATGAAAATTGTTAATAAATTTTTTGGCGTTTTTCTAACGGAGATATCCCCATCCTCTCTTTAATAAACAACAATAATTACCTTAGACAGTGTTTTTAGACGAGTTTAATGTCGGACGAAACTGCTCTAATTTCTTTTATTCTTTTGCAGTATGAGTGGACACACTAGACGCACACAGCAGAATGTGCATAGATAGCTTCTCTAAGAAGAACCTGTGAGGTCAAATGTTGTCTTGTTTCCACAGATTAACGGAGTTGAGGCATTTAACAGCCGCGGTTCCCCATGACATATGTGACAAGCTCCTTCTTATGTAACAATGTTAGCCCTGGCATAAAAAAGAAAATACAATACTAGGAAGAACACCATATATAGCTTATAGTCCAGGGTGTGCAGCTAATCGGTCTTTTTGACAAAACCGAAGTTAATGTTACCAATAAAATTTAAATTATTCGATAAATAACAGTTTCTTTTTGGGACAAACTTTCACCCCTGCATAAAATGCACAAATCAAACATTACTCTGCGCAAAAATGGTTAATATTCACTTTAAAATTGTAATAAACTCAAAACAGTCGCAAACAGTTCAATATTTTAATTGATTTCTCTAAAGTATTTGGTTTCTATACCTAGGAGATATGGATGTTATCTGATTTTAGACAACAAATTTCTCTTAATATTCTCTTAATATTAATATTCGTGCTAATAGCGTCGCTTCTGCATTTCAGACCGAAGCGAAATTTTGGGGAATTGTTGCCGGTGGAAAGTTCAAAAAGTGAAATTTTCCAATTTAAATCAGTAAGACATGATATGTTGCAAATAAGTAAATTTGATTTTCAATGCTTCTTTTCTGAAGTCTATAATATAACCTTTGTTTTACGGAAATAAAATATACATTTCACGACCTTGAAACTTGCTCACAAAATTAAAAAAGATAGAACCACATTATTTTGAATATTCGACCTTTTTATCAATATTTCTAAATTTCTGGTAGCATCTTCCCTTTTATTTTGCAAATTTTAGTGAAATTGTGAATTTTGTCATTTCATAATTTAGGGCTCTCACTAGGTTTTATGTGAAGAATAACAATTAAGCTTTCTTTTGGCAGTTCAAATAATGATTTTTTATATCGTGATGCACTGTAGTGGCAAAGGGAGATTCCAAACCTTTGTGATTGATTGTGCGTTCAAAGGTTTCGAGCGGGAAAACAGTCCAAAAATTGATCTAATTATTCACATTCTGTCAGAAAAAAGTACCGGAAAGTTACCAATAACACACAAATGACATAATTATGCTAAAAAATAATCCAATCATGAAAACACATCAAACCCATTTACCAAGAATTATTTATGAAATATTCTGATATTACAATCAGTACAATTTGAACTTTATTATGTGCGCATTATTACGATTAATTTTATGCGGAACTATAATATGCAACGATATAGCATTGTAAAAATAACACAGAAAGTAATATATAAAATTTTTGAAATATCTTGCTTATTAATGAAATTATAATGACGACAGATTTTTAGCTAAAAAAAATTTATTTTCAATAAATGCTCAGTGGTTGGCGTTCGTGATAATAATACATTTCATTCCATTAATTTAAAGATAAATAGAGATTCTTATTATAACATCAACAAACTGTTGAAAACTAAGTTTAAGCAAAATAAAAATGTATATATCATTAATACAAATTGCCGACTATCTTACCACAACAGCTATAGAACGTATAAAAGCTTCTTTTATATATATTTTAAAAATATAATCATAACGTTAACGATCAGCATCAGCAATGCCATTACTTCCGTACGATGTTTATTAAGTATAAAAAGTAAAAATATTAAAGAATTAAAAATATACCACTTAAATGAAATCTAAAAATAAAAGCAATAATCGAAGTGGGCGCACACAGACATGAAAATGCCATAATATTCAACTAAAATTATTCCATGTCACATAAGCATTTAACGTATGATATTTTGCATAGTATATCGTAAAGACGGCGTCTAATAACTACCGTTTAAAAATAAACTAGCTCATTTATTTAAACATTTTTCAAATTTTCTAAAGTCTGAAACTCAATATTCTTAAGTTTTAAGATATTTAATATGAGACCTTAGCCATTTTAAGGAATGTGAATTTCCTATGTATTACGTATATCTAAGAATATCTTTCATTCCTATTTTGGCATTAAAATCTCTCATAACAATTTTAGTGTTTTAGCCAGGGCAACGGTCTAATATTTATCCCAGCCTCTCTTAGAACAATTCTTTGGCTTCCATAGTATTTGTCTTCCGTCTACTCGACATTAACCCACATCAACAAATTCATGCTTTTCAGCATGACAATGGTAGCTTTTCGGTCCATCGCATCATTTGGAAATCGAACTCTCTGTCACTGCACAAGAGCAGTAAGTAATTATCACATGGACAGTTATCACACTAGGTAGTTATCATACAGCCTCTATTAGTAACACATATGCAAAGTACATACGACTTATTCAGGCTGTCAGTAATGTTTTATTATTAAAATCACAATTATAAATGAACCATAAAATGTAAATTAAGATTGACGTCAAAAATTTCGTAAATCTTATTTAATTTGGGAGAACAGAAAAAAAACGTTTTACCCATTCCAGTCGACAAGTAGGCACCAGCAAAAATGGCCATTTCATCGTATATAGGCAATTCTAACCATCATCACATCAAATGAACGATTTTTTTTGCTTATTTTCAATGTTTTATTTGAATTGCGTATTTCCAGTTTCTTACAGCAGTTGCATTGGTGGTTGGGAAATAAACGCTACAATAATTTTGCGCCTCATAATATTAATAAGGTAATTATTTTGATAATTTGGAAGAGCTACATTTAGAAATAAAGAGATTACATAACCCAGCGAACAAAGTCATCAAAACACACAAAGTAGGTATATAAATACTCGTATGAATGTATGGACCAACAAAAATATAGAGCAAGAACTTAACATAAATATAAGCCAAAATAATTTTAAAATAAAACCATAAAATTAGCAAGAAGGAAGGAAAACGCCAATAAAGAGAAATGTCAAATAACGAGAATATTAATTTGATATAGTATATGACTATGATAACTTTTTGTAATGCAGCCAAATATAGGGTGATTTTTTAATCGTAGTTTTTTTTTAAATCAAATAAAACACTCAAATTTGCATCATATACTAAATTTTTTTATTGGAATCGATAAATTGGTCTTTGCTATTTAACTTTTAAAGATATCTTCATGTAAATATTGTCCGCGGCTCCGTCTCTAAATGTCCATTCGGAAGGTCCAATTTTTCGTCACTTTTTCCAGGATTTCGGCCTGTATTCCACGAAGAACGCGTGTTATGTTATCCTGTAAGATTACAACAGTGTTCGGCTTGTCCACATAGACTAACGACTTGACATAACCCCACAAGAAATAATCAAGAGACGTTAAATCGCAAGATCTTGGGGACCAAATCGAGAGATAAACTGCTGACCAATTTCATCCCTCAACATATCCATTGTTTCACGAGCAGTGTAGCATGTTGCACCGTCCTGAAGAAACCACATGTCAACCAGGTTCAACTCAGCCAATTGGAGCAAAAAAAAAGTTCCTTGTGGTTGAGTAACACATGTCCAATCGCTGAGAACGGCGACGAATTGACATTTCACGATCGTCATTAACACTGGTCGCTACGGCTGCAATATTTTCTTCGATACGCACTCTATGCATGCGAGTCGATGGTTTTATGTCCAACAAAGTAAATTTGGTGTGAAATTTGGAGATAACAGCACGAATTGTTGATTCAGCAGGTCGATTATGACGACCATAAAATGGTCGTATCAAACGATGCACATTTGTCACAGAGCACGAATTTTGATAACAAATTTCAACGATTTGCAATCGTTGCTCGTTTGTTAGTCTTTCCATGATGAAATGGCAGAGTATACTGTACACTTTTCACTTTGATAGATGACGTTTGGACGCCATTACCAACCAGTGCTGCCAACCTGAAAAACTTAAATCTTAAAAAATCACCCTTTATAATATACTCGTATAAAGCAAAAATCATAAATATCGATATTATTCCACTTAAAAGTATTATAAACTTAGTTAAATTCTGCATCAGAATGGCAACTTTAATGACTTTTATTTCGAATTGATTATGTTCCCTTCGAGTCGATAATATATGCCAGCCAATTTAATATTTTCCTGAGGATAGAAAAAAATCGTTGGTTGCTTCATATAATCAAATATGGTTTTTCCAAATCAAAATTCAGTGCTCATAGCATTTCTATTTTTTTACGCAAATTTTTGTGAGAGATTGTACTCGTATGTGCCTCACTGAAAATAAAGAAGTTTGTCATAGACGGTTTTTTTTTTTGCTTAGATGGATTTTTTTTTATTCATAAGAACAAAATATGAATGATGACTGATTTGCCACATGTTACATTACTCAGCAGGGAAATTGTAAATTTTTACTTTTTTTTTATGTCTGATTTTTAAACACTGGCAATCAATATTTTAAGAACCCAATGGAAATAGTAAATAATATATATAAGATCTTTTTAGAAATATGCAAACGCTACATCATTATAGTCACGATTCACCAAAAGATATCTAAATTAAAAAGTCATTAATAATAAAATCAGCGCTAGGCGTAAAATATGACATTTTCTGTGGTGGTGTGTTAGCAAGAAAAGGCTACTTAAGTGGAGTTAGGATAAAATTGAGTTTATTCCTTATTATTAGTGTACCCATTTCGAAGCTCATCGGAAAGTGCAATCCCCGTTGGAAAATTCAATGTAGTTCACAAGTTATCTCAATTTTTCAAAACAGTGATTTTTTACAAATTAAGTAACATTAATCATGAACTTGTTGTTTTTTTTTTTTTTTGTTCTTATTGCCGTTTTCATCTAAGCGCAATTTCATAATTCCGTATATTTCGAAAGTTATAACAAATTTTCATATTTCTGCTTGCAAGCACAGATATAACTACTCATGTCCTGATGATTAATTTTCGATCTCCGATCGCAATATGGTTTTGCCTTTTTTGGTTGTAGAGTTTTTTGATGTGAGTGATGTTAAAATTGCATCCATTGCAGAAATTCTCTTTGACAACCATTAGATATTCGACAATGAAATGAAATGAGGGTAATGCAGTATTCATTTTTGACATTTGTTTTTTCGAATACGAATATTTTCATACAGGACTCATTTGAAATGTAACGACTTCTAGTATTGGCAACTATCTTAGAGGACAAAGGATTGGTTAAATCACACCATACCCTCAAATTCAGAATTATTTGAAAACCTTCCCCTTACTTAGTTTTCTTACAAGTAGCCCAAAATATAATAACATTATCAAATTTCATATGAACCAAATAAACGTTAGAACATTTTTGACATACAATTATAATTCCTTAAGAATTACAACCCTCGTAATTTTCGAAATATCATAGATTTCAATCGATTTTTATCTGAAAAAATAATACCTTTTTATTGGTACACTAAATAAGAAGGTATTAAAATGTAATTTTTAGTGATCAAAACAAGCTTTCTTAAAAAGTTTGAAACATCTTCACATAAACTTTAAAATGATATGTAAATAATATATCTATATATAAGGATATATAATATAAGATTAGAGGTGTTTGTAAAACTGTTTATCTTAACATTTCCGACAGTGCAAAAATTGTTCAAGTCTACCAATTTCTTCCGAAATTAAAGTTTTAAAAACTTCAAATCTAAATCAGGAAGTATAATTAACTAAACTTTAGATGATAAATGCCAAACTTTTGAATAAAACACTGCATAATACATTGCAAAAATTATATTGCGTTAAAGAGTTCGTTAACCAAAAATCATCAAAAGAGCGAACGAGAAAAAGAGAATTGAGGACCACGTCTACAATTTTAGATTAAAGTCCTTCACAATCGTTACATCAATTTAGAGAAATGATGAGTATTTTTACGTAGTTGATAATTAAATAGCGCGGTGTTTCTATTCTTGCAGCAACTCAAAGAACTTAAGTTCGATGCTTGGCCAAATTACGACTCAGCAAGTGGTTAGCAATCAGCTGAAAATAATTCATCCATGCCCTTTCCATTAAAATTTAGGTAAACTAAAACAAAAAAACTAGCCAACTTAGCAAAGAAGACACAAAAAAGATGGGAACAATTTATACACTTCGATACACTTTTTCTCCTTACTCCTTAAAATAGCCATCAACCGCAGACACCTCCTCTTTATTGTTGGTAAATTTTTTACCACCGAGACTTTTTTCAAGTTTGGAGCTAAATCTGGCGAATAAGATGCGTGATGAAGCAATTCGAAATTTAATTCATTCACTGTGAACTGGAGCATTGTCTTGATGAAACAACATTTTCTTTTTTGCCAAATGCGGCTTTTCCCATATAATAAAATTAATATAATATAATATAATAAAATAACAAAATTAAAATCAATAAATTAGCATAATATTCGCCGTTGATGGGTTATCCTTTCTGAAGACAATCAATAAAAATAATCCCAGGCTCAAAAACAGACGCCATGACCTTGTCTACAGATGGTACCGTCTCCGCCTTCTTTAAACACGGTTCTCCCATTCCAGTCCGCTGCTTTAACGAACGCTAAACCCTGCTACCCAATAATTCACAGTCGTAAACGGAGGAGCGGACTCCCCCAGAGTAGATCCTAGCTCGGCTTTAATATTGGTTTAACTGAGACCTTTCAAATGGAAATACTGAATTACATAACGGTGACCAAATTTTTCTATATTTACAAATTCTCTGAAATCGTTCATTTTTGATAGCTCAAATAAAAATACTAAACGACGTGGTGCCTTGACACTTAAAACATATGTTTTATAAGGTTGCCAGTTTTCAGCAAAATATTTTTTTCAAACTACTGGCATCATCTATACATCAGACCGACAAGTTTTGGAACCGCCCTCGTATTCCTTATATTTACAAGGCTATATGTTTGGAACAATACTATACTATATTGTATACTACGGAAACAAGAATGGAAGGTTTGAGGCAAGAATCCGGAATAGTGCTAATTTGAAAAAAAAAAAATTTAATCGGCCTCTTCCTAAAATGGCCAATTCGACTTTTCTGATTTTTTTGAGCTAAAACTTTTTATGCTTATTTGTTACGTCTATAAATTTGCTTGCTGGATCACGCAAACAGCTAACATTCCCATGGATCTTTACAAGTCAACAACGAACGATTCGCAAGCACATACATACATGTATTATAAATATCATCGGTGTCCACTGATGGACATGTCAGACATATGGACGGATCACAAGAGACGACTAAATCTTAACAAGATTGGTGAAACGATCGTTCAACGTAGTATGCTCACGTTGTTCACACATAAAATACGTACATATTTATCCATCTACATAATACTTATAAACAAATCTTAAAACACTTCACATGTATACATGTATGTAATGCATGTCTGTATGCAAGAGATTTCTTTTTATATTAATCTCTGGTACGAAAAGTGGCCATAATAATGTTCACATTGAACTTTGGCAAAACGTCAAAAAAAAAAAAAAGAAAAAGAAACAAACAAACAAAAAGAGGGAACAAATAGCTGATTCTCCATTCTTGTCTTGTCACTACACATTTGTGACCTAAAATTGGGCGCTACATTTTGCTCGGTTGAAAATATAAATATACGGCGACAAATTCTATTAAAGAAAAACAAAATCTTGTCGATATTGACAAAATGCAACGCAAAACAACTACAGTAGTCAGACGATAATAAAAAGAAGCTATTTGGTTTGAGGGAGCACAAGAAAATAAGTACAAATATTTTATGTTGATTAATTCTTTCTTCGTTAACCCAGTAGGAGATTCTATTACAAGACGATGAGAAAAATTTTTTTAGTAGGATAAATACTCGTATATGTCTGGGAAAAACAACTTAAGTTGAGTTAGGTCAAAGTTGCGATTATTTGCTATTATTATTGCACTTATTTGGACGCATATTTATGTCCAATCCTCACTCCACTATTTAATGTAGTTCACAAGTTAAAAAACCGAGATTTTTCGAAAATCAAGGCTAGTTATTATTGCTAATCTCGTTAAAACCAATACTACAACAGATTCGAAAGTTACAACAAAAAATAAACAAAAATAAATAAATAAATCCCCATGATAGCGGCTTTTTGAAAAAACATTTAATTCTCAAAACGGCACCACGAGTACATATTTGTGTTCACAAGGAAAATCGGCTTATGTTAAGATAAAATCAAGTTTATTTGTTATTATCGTTGTGCTTATTTTGACACATATTTGACTCCAATTTCTGATCCTTCATAGCTATTTTTCGAAAGAGCGATTTTTTTTATTTAAGTAATATCTTAATATATAAATACAAACGAGAACATATTTCTTTGCTATTGTTATTTATACTCCTAATACGCATATTTTAGTCTGAGCTTGAGTCCAAAATTCTGTATATTTTGAAAGTTATGGAAAATTGTCACGGCAGCGATTTTTTGAAAAAATCCTAATTCTTAAAGCAGTAAATTCCGAATTAAGTCGTTTTTGCCTGTAAGTATAGATCAATGCATATGTATGTTTGTAGATCAATATATAATCATTTAAATTACACCTTTGGTAAATAATAGAAAGTGAATGGCTTTCGGAATAACAATAAATAAAAAATAGTTTAGGGACCTTTGATTAAGGATATGCCTCAGCAATATACAAAATATTTACAGGGATTGTGCTATGATGAAAGATATGAATTCAGGTGTAGATTTATGCGTGGCAAGTAACTTAGAAACTTGTCTTACGGTTAACGGCTCTGTAAGTACGAAGTATTCAGAATACGAATGAAATCCCATATTTATGTTGACGTGAAGTTTGAAGCTAAATTTTTTTTTTGTTATTTTTTTCACATGGAACATTTTCGAACTCAAACCGATCGCACCTGTCACTTCATATTTTTTTTTTAAATTTTTAATCTTTTACTTCAAAAATAAAATAGTCATACAAAGACACAATTTAAAAATTTTACAAATGCGATATAAAATATATTATGGCGTAAAAATATGTGTTCCTCCAATTTCAGTGTTAAAAAAGCACGCAACTACTACTTGACAGCACTGATTATCCTTTAAGAGGAAACAATGTTGCAAGCAATTTTTCCTTGGCGCTGTTCTTTTTTGCGATAAAAAGTCCAAGAAGCATTGCATTCTCATGAAAAAAAATTAGCGACGTTGCCAACATTTGGCATTATAAAATGTTTGATAATGCATTTGAAATCGGTTGTTTCTATCAGGTGTTCCATTGTTATCACTGTTGGAAAATTTCCCACACGAAGAAATACAGAAATATAGAAATATGACAACTTTAAATTCTACTACCATTTTTTTATATGAAGACTCACCGTGAAAATTCAGCACGGTATCAGACATTGAGTGATATATTTTTCATATCAGGCAGATTTGTGTGCACTGCTCGATGGAAGTCTAAGACGATGATATCGAGGATATATTTTGTTGATGCCTGAAGACAATGTCCAAGAGCTATATCGCTGATTAATATAGTTTATAGTCGTTGACTTTAGCTTATTCAGCCAATACGAGAAACTATTTCAAAAAACAAATTATTTTTGTGCTCTTCTTTTCGATGGTTGAACAAACATTTTTTGGTCACAGAGGAAAATTTGTTGGCTGTCATTTTACAATTTGAGCAGCTAAAAACAAAGCAATGACTACACCGAAAAAATGTAACTGCGTAGTTCAAGAAACCAGTAGTTGACTTCCAACGAATTAAATTAACTATTATAATTACTAGCAACTGCTTTGTTAATTGCTGTCAAGCTATTTACTGGTTAAGGTGTAAACAAACTTTGTTGTTGTTTTGAAATTGTCATGGTGAAAATGAACATCAAATAAATTCAAAAACAGGCAGGGAAAAAACTAATATAAATACATATGTTTTAAATATAAACTATTATTTATTTTAACAATCTAAGGGTTGCACCGTGAATAATAAACATAAGGTAAATCTAATAGCTTAAGCGGAATCAAATTCAAAGAGAAAGTATCTTGCAAGACTCTCGTCATGTAAAGAAGTATCTTGGAAGGCACTTCAAAAATTTATTTATTTATTTATCACAACGTTATTCTTGAAAAATATGACTTTTCTATATGTGGCATTTTTCGTAATGCTTTTCTAGCGTGAGACTTTTCTATGTGGAAAGTAACGTTTATAACACTTTCGTATGTGAGGAGTGTCTTTCACATTTATATGTCAAAAGTGTTCACTTTTCACTGTCGAAATTTTTTTCTAAGGAAAATGCTTTCCCACACATTTTAGAAAGATATTTATAATGTAGAAAAGAGGATAATTGCTAGTTTTATTTTAGCACACAAAACCGACCCTAAGCAGAGAATGTACCATCTGACACTTACTTAAAATGATGATTTAATTCTGAAGGTGCAAATAATATTGAATTTATAAAATATAATAATAACACATAATTAGGAAGGGATGGGCTGTTTTCCATCAATTGGCATTGGCAATTTGAAAATTCACCATATTTTTTGAACACACCTCGTATATCATATCAACTACGTAATTTTTTCAGTGTATAAAAAAACCTTTGATTGCAACTAAAAGGTATTTGGTTGGCATTTAACGATTTCCGCAGCTAAACGAATTATCAAATGTATCTCAACAACAAACAAGGCAAAAAGCGCACTATTATAAGGTTTTGCAAGCCTCCAAAAGGATTATTATAAATATATGCTACCATATCTGATTACACTAAGGAGCAAAATAACGTTGACTAGAAATCCTCAAGATCAATTCAAAGGGAATGCATGGTTTTCACGCATTAGAATTCGAAACCAATAATTCAGTTTCAGTTTCAGTTAGTCACCACAGATGTTTGGGAGTAGTTACTGATAATAAATTAACATTTGAAGTTCATATTAACTCCATTCAGCGTAGAATATATGGTTCTTTACGTACACTTTTTTCTGCTGTTCCTTTCTTCCCGCTTACAGTGAAATGTAAATTACCTTATGCTAAACTTGTGCCTCAGATTGTATATTATCTTGAAGTGATATCAGGAACTAACATTGAAAATTTGTCAAAAGTGTTATGAACGTTATTGTACCGTTTGCTAATAATGGTCGCAGAAGGCAGTATATCTCAGAACATGTGAAAAAGTTCTTGGGCTGTTCTTTTGAGAATTTTGTAGTAAAAAGTGGTACACCAGCACTTTTATGTAATAATTTTAGCTTTTCTCATTTTAGTAGAAGACCTCAGGTAATAATACCTAAAATTTATAGCGCCGTGTTCGAAAAATCGTCTATAGTACGGGCTGCATGAACTTGAAATCAGCTGCCAAGTGGCTTGCATATTCTAATAGTCTTTTTCGATTGAAGCTGATTGAGCATTTTTCACGTACATAAATTTCACGCATATTACTTTTTTTACTATACTTACCACAGATATGTTTTATTGCATGCTTTTAAGTAGTTGCAAATATTAAAATATCAAAAAAAAAATGAGATGTGCCTTTTTCTGTTCTTAATTGTTACTTTTCATGGGACATGTTAAAACTTTACTAGCATACCATTTATTTTTTTGGTTTATACTTTTATATTTTATGGCTGGGGAGCCAATAAGTTCTTGCTATTAAATTATTGTGCATATCTATTAATATTAGATTCATATATAAGTATCATGAATATTGTGTCTGTTCAGGATATTATGGATGTGTAATATATTGTATCGGACAAGAAGGCTTTTGTATTACATTATAAATTACAAATAAATAAATAAATAAATAATTTTTTTCCATAGCATTAAAGTTACTTTTGCAGGCCCACAGCCATGTAAAATTCTACTTCTTCTACTAAACAACTTGTAGAGGGTTATTTATTTTTTGGTTTCAAAAGTAGTTGAATAAAACACACATAAAGCAACGATTTCGATGAAACTTTTATTGGACCTTGGCTTTTAAATGACCGCCTCTGGATTGGTTGCAGCAGTGTGCAGTATCTCGGCGATAACCTGACAAATGTTGGTCTTCAAATATTTCACATTTGAATCATCACTTTTGTAGCAAGTTTTAACCATTTTTACGAGTTCTTCGGTTATTAAACGATCCATATTCGTAAATGGCAAACATTTCAGATGATAGATATTTAACAGCTGGCAGCCTTGCCATACTGGCGGTTTTAAAACCACTAAATGGATAACGCTGTGCTAGGGAAAATAAAAAATGTTGTTCGATTCGATTAAAAAATAATGTATTTGCTGGCTGTGAAGGGATAGTATATCTTTGTTTTGTTCTTTCTAGGCTTTGGAAAAAAAATGCAAAAATTGTATCTCTCTTATTTCCGTTCTGGCTTATTTTGTATGTCCACAGCGACATAAAATTCTACTTATGATGTAAAAACTTAACTTATTCAAATTGCAGTATTAGAAAAATTTACAAAATTTAATTTAGAATTTCATGACTATTTTTTTACATGGAGTCTCCCCACGAGAAGTTATCATAGTACAAGCCTTTAATTGAAATGTATTTAAAAAACCGTTTCCGTTTCATAGATGTAAACAGATTTCGATTACATTTTTCTTCGCCTTTGTTTGAACACCTCTAAGAAATAAAATAAATAAACTGTAGATTTATACCTATACAAACATTCTTGAAGACAAAGCGATTTGCTGCCTTCTATGACTTATGACAAAACCATTACAATTGACCTAATAAACCCTTGACACATAATCAGTGCTGATTGTGACACAAAGGATTAAGTCATTGTATTTGTTGCTTGCTGATACTTTTGCTACACTAAAATGGAAAAAAAACACGTAGTCTTTGGCATTATATATAAAGGTTTCTAAACCCCAATAGAACGTCTTAATTGAGATTTGGTAAATGAGTATAATTAGCTTTACACACACCAATATACACAGAATTATGTGATCTATATACACATCAGCTAACTAAACAGCTTAACCTATAATTAAATCATTAGATAAAAAAGCTGTACATCACTAAAATTTTAGAGAAGAGTATGCGGTTTGAAGAGGGAAAAATGGAAATAACAGTCAAAACGGAACTCAAGCAAGAAAAAAGGTTGAAACACGTTGCGATGACACATTTAGAACACATACAAATCAAAGTTTAATTTATATTTCATTACTTCAGTAGCAGCTGCTAACTTTGAGGATAATGTATTTTGTTGCTGTTGCTATTGCGGCAGCAGTGATGTTGGTTGACGTTGTTTTTGTTTTGTTTCGCATCTATATCCTACTTAGGCTTGTTTTAACATTTTTTTCGTCGTCCTTTTCCTATTGTTGTTTTCCTTTCGCTCCGTTCCGATTGCGTACACTTTACACTCTCGCGTATTCTTTGCAATTACTGAACACACACATGCAAACATAGGCTAACGTGTCGAGGACTACCGAGGTATCACCGCTGCAGCTTTGGTTGTTCTGTGTTTCATAATTATCGATTGCTCTGGCTGGCTGACTGGCTCGATGAATGACTGGGTTGCACAAAACACAGCGTGGATAAATATAAAAGGAGTGACAAAAATGAAAGAATTACAACTAAAACTGAACCAAAATGAACAAACAAAATAACCGTAGGATGGTCCACTTGTGTTCCACAGACAACCACCGTCGACCTACCGACCGTTTCACACAAGCACACACACACACACACAGCGAAAAGAAAAACGACGACGGTATTACTCTTTCACTCCATCGATTGCCAAGGAATTGGACAAGTATTTTCATTCACGTTATGTACTACAATCTGCCGTTTTATATACAGTTATGACCGATATTTTTTTTCATTTATTTCTTTTACAAAAACAAAAATTAATTAATTATTAATTGATTTATGGTTGCAAATGTTGTTTTGTCGTTTGCTATAATACGAACGCAGCCACTTTTTTCTAAATCTTCTTTAGAAATCGCAAGTAGTTGTGACAAAATTAAAATTAGTTTTTTTAATATTTTTGAATTTTCAGTTCCATTTCAGATTTGTTTTCTACACAATTACGAGATTTTATTTTTGATCTTCATAAATTATTTTATTTTATTTTTTGTATTATTTCTTTATGTATTATGTATAATATCCAATTTTAATTTTTTCTTCTTTTCAAGTTCACGCGTTCATTATCGTCAACGAGATTTTCAGATTTTTTCACTTTCGGTGCTTAAACGACACTAAAGGGAAATTTTTCTACAGACGAAAAACATAGCCAGAGAGGCAAAAAGAGAGAGCGCACAGCACAGAAAAATGCAAATAGAGCATGGTCAATGCAAAAACTTCACGCAGGTGGTTGTTTTGAAAGCTTTTTGCTTTGGCGAAAATTTAGGGGGCAAAATAAAAAGCTGAAAAAAGCAAAATGAAAAATAAAATCGAAACTAAAATTTAAAATAAAAATAAAAAATATGTGGAATTCGTCCTCTTTGTATATACAAAATATTTAGTTTTCTATTCATAATAATTTATTGCGTGTCTGGATAATTTTTTAGTATGAAAACTTGATTCGTAAACCTTCAATAACTATTTACGAATAAGGCCCTTACTTTTTTTGAGTCACTAAATCTCCCTTTTGTTGCAATCCTCAATTAAAGTAAATGGAAATGATATATAATTGTGGATAACATTATTTTTAAAATTACAATTTTATATATGAATGTACTAAATGTCCTATAACAGTCATATCGTCAGCTAAGTTTCGCCAGAAGTACGCAACATGTGCTGTTAGTATTATTTTTCTAAAATATTCTATTTCTTTCGAAAATTTAAACTATTGAAGTCCTACAAAAACCTGCAAAAGACCGATAGATATTTAGAGAATTTATATTTGCCAATAGATGGCGCCCGCTCTAAGTGCTAGTTGATTTTGCCAACAATCATCATGAGCCAGGCTTAGGTATATGGTAAACATACCGCCTCGACATAATAGTGACTTGCTGTTGATGTCATAATCTTTTTATTGTGAAAACAGTTGCTGAAGCTCACCAGGAGCTTCAAAACGTTTGCGGAAATGCTGTTTTAAGTGAAACAACATGTAGAGATTGGTTCCGTCGCTTTAAAGACAGTGATTTTGGTGTTGACGACCGTTGGCGTGAAGGGAAATGAAAAACCTGCGAAGACACTGAATTGATGGCATTGCTTGATGGAGACCCCCGTCATACGCAGGTAGAGCTTGCTTCAGTACTAGGAGTTGCCCGCCAAGCCATTTTTAAGCGATTGCATGCATTGGAAATGATTCAAAAGCAAGGAACTTGGGTTTTTTATGGGTTGATGCCAAGAAACGTTGAGCGTCATTTTTTCGCCCATAATAACTGCTTCAGCGACAAAAAAGGAAGTGTTTTCTTCATCGTACTGTAACGGGTAATGAAAAGTGGACTCATTACAGTAATCCAAAGAAAAGGAAGTCATAGAGGCTGCACGGTCATGTTTCCACGTCGTCGCCTCGGCCGAATACTCACGCTGCGAAGGTTATGCTCTGTATTTGTTGGGACCAAGTCGGTGTTATTTATTACGAGCTGTTGAAACCAAGCGAAACCATAACTGGGGATCGGTATCGACTTCAATTAATATGATTGAACCGAGCTCTGCGCGAGAAATGCCCACAATACGCGGAGAGGCACGAAAAAGTGATTTTTCAGCATGACAACGCTCAGCCTCACGTGGTCAAGACCATTAAAACCTACCTGGAAACGCTGAAATGGGAAGTTTTACCCCATCCGCCATATTCTCCTGGTATTGTGCCGTCCGATTATCACTTGTTCCGTTCGATGACACACGGTGTGACTAAAAAGCAGTTACACTCATATGACGACATAACGAAATGGCTAGATTCGTGTATGGGCTCAAACGATAAACAGTTTTACCGTGACGGAATTCGAGCACTGCCAGAAAGAGAGGAAAAAGTAGTAATTAGCGATTGGCAATACTTTCAATGAATCATTTGTAAACATGTTTTCATAATAAAGTTGCATTTTTATAAAAAAAAACAGCGTGTATTTTATGTTTTTAATATTAGCATCCTATTATGAAAAGAATGAGATTACCGCAATTGTACAATTACCGCATAAGTACATTTTATGAATGATTCCCCATCTCCGTCTGGCTATTTTCGTAAATTAACTCCATTATAAAATAACTTAATAATAAAATAAATGAAATATGAGTTCATTATTTGTCACGAAGGTCAATCAAATTTGGATCAAAAATTTTGGTTTGACCTAAACTTATTTAATTACGTAAAATTACATTTGGAATACATTTCAAATGAAATTGGAATTATTTGGATGTTATTATCTCAGTTGCGTACGGCTGAAAATAACCGGATATGGTTTACGCTTATAGGTATTTTTTGATAGGAACTGAATTGCATATTAATTTAATTTTCAACAGTTGTTAAATAATGTTGATCAATTTTAAATTGCCGAAACAAATGATGATATTCCATATGTTTTCTATTACTTATCACGCTGTTGATTATAACGACACAATTTCATCGATAGCTTTAAGGCCAAATGAGCAATTTTGATTTCAACTGCATATTCACAAATACACAATATTGTAAGTTCCATCAGATACCAAACAATTTAAAAATTTCATATACGTGTTTGCAGAAAAAATACATATGAAAAAAGAATAATATGGACTCAAAACTATCACCTACGATTCCCTTTTGCAATAACGGTTATATTTTCCATCACGGTATGATTCTCCAGTATGGATGCTCAACCAACGCTGATCCCAATTTTATTTTGTTTTATTTTGCTCATTATAATAATTTTGCAAAAATTATGTTATTCATGTTAAATCCGCTGGACAAATCTGTAAGCGTGTTATCTCCTTAACTATTTAAATACTTAACTTCGAATTTTCAATTCATTTATTTGAATTAATTGAATTAAACATCAGTTGATAGTTATCGAGCAGATGTTCTGCCCTCGCTAGAACATATGTTCAGGAGGGACAATGTGAAATCGGTCTACACTAAAACATTAGCTCAATGTTATTTTGTTTAAACATTTAAACATTTTTTGTTTTGTTTTCTTCCCGCTCCTGCTAAAAATGAGCTATCATAATGATGAGGAGGAAGAGACGGACAACGACACAGGAATGCTATTGAATTTAAGTCAAAAGTCAAATATATTTGTCGGTAAGTTCTGAAAATTCTTTTGCTGGCTGACGTGTGCACAGAAATGCTACAATACTCCATTTCCTTTACGGACAGCTGATCAGACTCCCACTCCAACAAGGTTGATTAAAAACTGCGAAGAAGTAGGACTATTTGAAGATTTGCGCAATGTCAATCCTTTCGATGAAACCTTTCGTCTGGCATGCGAACAGAATGTTCAGCATACCCCCAGATCACACCAGAATTTTCACACGGATGAGGAGTCGCTGCATACGCCTCAAGTGTTTCCACAGTTTGACACGGCTGTGGACGGTGGTATATGTGCCGGGGAAGATTTAACCAAACAGACGCTGGATACGCCGGTCGATTTAGATGTTGGCCAAGTGGATAACATATTAGATGTGTCAATAACATCATCAACAAAATCAAAATCAGCAGAGATTAACAGTGTTCCCAAATATCGAGCTATAGCTGAAAAACCAGCGGTGGAGCCACCAAGCAATGGCATTAAATTTCTTCCCTCAACAGTTCAATTTGTTCAACCACAACTAATAACAATATCATTTCCCTCCTCACCTTCCGCAGAGCGTATAAACTGCACACCCTCTGTTAGCCTAACACCAACACAAAGTACTCATTCAAAAGCAAAGCCTATATTGTTACCTAAACTAGCCACTTGTACTAATACCGGCACCAAAGAAACGTTAACGACGAGTATATCTTCAGCTGTAACATCACCCACACCACATCAAGAACCTAGCAGTGCTAGTATGACTCCTACATCACAGTTGCCTATCAAAGAGCGCCTAAAGGCTATACTTAATCAGTCGAGCAAATCCAGGCCTCCTGAGTGGCCGGAAAGGACCCCAAATACCAAGAGCTACACTAAATCTTATAGTTATAAGGCTTCATCATCTTCGTCCTACAACAAATCGTCCAAAGATGATACTATGGAACGCAGGCGAGCAGCTTCCACACGTTATCGTCACAAAATGCGCAACGAACATAGAGATTTGAAAAAACGTAATATAGAATTACAAGTGGAGAATGATAAATTAAAACAGAAAGTTAAACAACTGGAAGCGGAGGTGGCCAAACTGCAATCCTCAGCTTTGCAACCGATACTAGGTTTGTATTCCGATATGAGTATTCACAGAGGGGAATGTTTCAATTGCATATAAATTAAGATGTGTTTTCTTTGAAATAAGGAAATTTTTAAAGGAAGCCCATGTTTGTTATACATCTTTATTTATTTATTTTATTCATTTTTATTTACAAACATATGTATAATGTTCAAAATTTTAAAATATGCAATATTTTATCAAACGGAACTTATCCTATAAAGCTACAAAGACCTAGTTCACAATAGGAATTTTAATTCAATTTCAATTAATATGTTCTTTGTTGGAAATTTAATCTTTCTTGTAGAAAATGATTATTATGTAAAAGTAACTTCTGTCTATTATAGCTTCCTCAACAACTCCCGCATTTGGTGTTCCTGCCCAACTACAAATTCCTGCCTCTACCATACATTTGGTGATGAACATACCTAAGCTAGTTGTCCCTTGTGGCAATGACGTAAATACTCAGGCAATTTTAAAAAATCCCATCACTTACCGGATTGATAAAAACTGAATTTTTATGTAAATTGTTAGACCAATGCTATTGATTAGTGAAAAATATAGTGCCTTATTTCGTGTAGTTTTATATTATGATATTGCAAAAAATTGTGTATAATGTATATACTATGTTAGAATGTAAATATAGTTGAATAAATATAAAATAGTGATGAGAATGTTGTTAAAAAGCCCTAGAATACTTAATACTGAATATTTTGATTTTCTTGGGTCGTAAAATTTGATATGTAGTTAATCTATTGTTTTAGAATAATTTGAAACTATCGCAGCTTGGAAGTTTGTTTACAAATCTCGACTAGAGTGTAATAGATTTCCAAAAATCCCTCGAATCTAAATTCATCCATAGATCAAAAAATATCAAATATATCAAATATTGTGAATTGCCAACATAGATATATTTTACTCGATATTATGGTTTTTCTTGAATTTGCTCTTGCATATTCCAAAGAATACGATTTCAAACAGTCGTTGTTTTGTTCTCTCCATTCCATTCGTCTATATACTATTCACTCAAATATCTAGTTATACGAGTATGTCGAATAGAAATAGAAAAAGTGATGATGCAGTTTATATACCTTGTTTTTGTTTCCTTTTTGGCTATGTTTCTTCGGTAAAAGCGGGAACAATTATTTGCGAGTTCTTTTGACCTTTTTGTTATGCTGTACGTTCATGTAACCGAAAATGCTTAAAATTGTAGGTAATGTAATAAGTTTTTAAATATAAAAAATTGTATGATTTTTAATCTAAATGCAAAAAATGTCTACCCAGACACTTTTCGTTTAGAATATATATTCATTGCCAACTACAGACATGAAAATTTATGATTGAAAAATGCATCTAAAAAATTATATTACAGACGGTTTTGGATTGCCTCTATATATTTTCGCACGGAAAAGCGTCTATGGACGTTTTTATCTGGAAAAAATTTTATACATTTTTTATTTGGAAATTTTTCTTTATGAAGACTTGTTTACCTAGAAAAATTGATCAATAGTTTTCATCTAGGAAATAAGACTTAAATTTTTGTGTTTATCGTCAAAGAAAATGTTTTTATAGGCATCTTTTATCTTCAAAACATTGACGTTTTTCTGAATGAAAATGTACAGTTTTCATTCATCCAGAAAAATGTCTTAATAGCCACTAGAAAAATATAGATAAAATATGAATAGATACTTTTCACCTAAAAGACGTTTTTCGTTGATAACTAACCTCACTGAAATTTTCCACAGACATGTTTTTGTTATTACTCTTCTCCTGGAAAAACTTAATTTATACAAAAAAATTATCTTCAGTGGCACTTTTCTTTTAGAAAATCGTCTTCAATGATACTTTTCTTTTAGAAACTGTCCTTATCCACACATTTTTAACGAATTTGTACAAATTATCACAAAAAAACATGCAATGGGGAAGAAAATTGCGGTTAAAGCTGTAATAACTTGCAAGCAAGAAAAAATTTATGTTTGCAAAATATATGATCGAAAAACATAAAATTTGGGAAAGTTATTATTGAACTTTCATACTTAAAAGAAAAAGTAGTGTATTCTATGTACACTTTTATTTTGAATAATAAAATATCAGGAAACTAATAATAATAGAAGGAAAAGATAATCGACCTTTGCTACATTTTCGTGACTAGTTTTCATTTTCTTTGTTTCATTTCGCAAACAACAATCAGCTATCTTTATTAGCATGCCAATTTCTGCAAATTTACTGTTCGACGTACTTTTATGAATATTTCTCTCCTAGAAAGAGTTCCTTGTTATTCTCTGGATTTTCTTTGTTTGCAAATTCTTACTGAAAAAGCAAGCGAATAGACTTAAATGACAAACAAATTCTTTTACAAGAAAAAGCGCATGTTCAGAAAACATGTGATCGAAAAGCATAGTCGTGGTACAGTAAGTCGGACTTGCGCCGGTGTGGAAATTACATTGCGAACTTTATCCATCTCTTTCTTCCTCCTGCACTATCAGTTTTGAAATTTTCAACTTTTTCCACTGCGTTGGTTCATTAATTTAGATAAAATTCGTACAATCCAAATATTCCGCATAGGATTTGTATTTAAACAGTACGGAAAATTTTGAAAAATTCTGGATTCGTTACATACGAGTATTATTTGGAGTAAGAAATATAAGCGAGTAGATAATGGAACAAGTAGATATTTTATTTACATTTGCATTTTGTTTATTTAACAATCTTGTAATTTAAAGCCTCGTAGCCAATATTAAGCATATTAAAATTTAGAACATAAAAAACAAAATACAGCTTAGAATATAACATAAAATTAACTAGTAATTATTACCTTATAGTGGTCAATTCAAAGTGCATTAAAAATAAGCGAAATGAAGGATAATAAAATTAATAAAAAAAAATATTGAATAGAGGCTATTCCAAATTGCAAAAATGTTGTATTTAAACCGTTCCAATTAATTTACTTTACAATCTCATTGTTCGAAACTATTAAGGAAATGACAATATGCATAAATTAAATAAACACTACTTCAAATACTACTCGTTGAGTAATAGTGATTAGTTTTTTTAATTACATTTTCAGTTGTTTACTATATCTTTGCAAACTTTCTGTTCGTGTAATTTTTCGACCACATCTCTTTTTGAGAGAAAATTCGTTCTTATTCTCGGAAAAGTCATTGCCTTTAAATTATTATTGCAAAAGTAAACAAACAAAGTAAACATACAGAAAATGTTGACATTTTCGTATAGAAAATTATTTATTTATAAAATCTTTCTACCTGAAGAAGATTCATTTTTCATCTAAAATAGCGTCTTTATTGCTATTTTTCACATAAACTTTTCATCCGGAAAAGTGTCTCCATAGACATTTCTCAACCAGACAAATGAATGCCGGATGGAAAGATTTTTTTATAAACTAATTTGTTGTACTATATATAAAAATGTATGTTTCCGCGTTAACGAGTGGTGAAAATGGTCAGTTCATTGGAACAATTACTTTGGTATTGTTTTTGGCCTTTGTTCATTGACAAACCCTGACTCTTATAAAATATGGTGCCCATAGCGTTTGCCGCGCTTTTTCTTGTTACAATATTGATTATAAAATTGAAGCGATCGCATGATTCTATATCATTTTATCTAAGCCCTCTTTTGACATTGAATACTGTTCGTCATAGCTGTAACAATTTTTTGGTGTAACAAAGCGAAATCTGTTGTTGATTTATCAGATCTAGAGCCGTTCAAAATTGACTCTAATTTGTCCCACAATACGGTCGATATTAGCTTATAAGTGATAGGTAAAAGACAGAACATAAATCATCAAGAACTACATCAACGTGCATATTTCCTTTCAGCCACATCGCATTCAGAAATGGTGTAGGATGAAAATATAACTACACAAAATCAACCAACAGTAGGTAATAGAACCCATGGAAAAGTTCTTCTTTATAAAATTATGTTTCGGATCACCAACTTCGCTGCGCTAGAAATGCACAACTCTTTATGTTATACGTGACAAACTTGTCTTTATATTCGCGATCATTCATGGGACGTGTTTGTAAAGTCCCCTTTGCATCTCCGGTTATTTTATTATTCAGTCAAGTGAAGTAAATTTTCGCAATCTGTCCTTGCATTCTGGATTTTAGTCATTATTGGCAATAAATTTTATTTGGATTTTTTCTTCTATAAGCTATGTACAATGTCCTTTTTACGAGGAAAAAATTCCACGAAATATTGTTTGCCCGTGAAAAATTTTAGCGGTATTGGCAGCTTTTCTTGTATTGTTTTCCAACACTGAAATCGAACAGTTTATATTTTTACGTCGTAATATGTTCGGTAATATATTTGTAGAATTGTTAAGTTGCGTCTTCCTTTATTACTAATTTGTTTTCAAGTTTACAAATATATTATCGAACATATTGCGACATAACAATATACGTTATTCCGATTTTAGTGTTGGAAATCAACAAAAGTAGAGGTTGGCGTTGCTACCTAAGTAAATTTTCCTCGTATAAAAGCATAATACTGTCTAGTGGAAAAAATTTTGCCTTAAATTGCATGATGATTTTTTTGTTTGGGATTCCACCGTGAAAAGTCAACATAGTACCATCCTACAGATACAAATTTGTTGGGGAATCACACTATAGTCCATGTATAAAAAAACTGCATATATTTATATAAAATTGTATTGAAACATTGTATTTTGCTGTAATGTTGTACAATTGGAAATAAATGAATAAATAACATTTTGTGTAATAATAAAGTAAAAAAAACGCAGAATGTTCAAAACGAACATTGACGGAATTGCTTCACTTAAATGTTACATCTAAATAGAAGAATTGATGTAAAGGAATTTCTTTCGCACACTTTATAAGCTTTTCATTAATATGGCCTTAAAGCTTTCAAGGAGTTAGCGCCGATTTAAGTATTTGGCATGACTAATATTTTTAATCGCCAATTTACAAAATTATCAGATCAAGGAATATTGTGGTTTAAAATTTCAAATTATTTGATAATTGCAGTTTTTAATAATTCCCATGGAGTACGCATGTCTCGGAACTTGAGTTACGGTTTCGCCACTGTCGCTATATCTACACCTAAAAATAACTATTGCTGCAAATATACCCAACCCCTTTTTTTCAGTGTATTCTCTTCCACGCATGACACATCATCGACGGCTGAGTGTCAATGTGTGTGTGTTTCATTTCTCGTGTGGTTCCGTCATATCGATTTTTTTACATTGAAGTGAAATTTTGAACGGAGCAACGAATTGAGTTTTACAAAATACACACCACAAAGACTTCTGCTAAACTAAGTGGAAAGCGAGAAAAAACAGCTATAAAGACAAAAATATTATAAAATGAGTGATAACGAACAAAAGGCTTTGCAATTAATGCAAGATGCTGAAAAGAAATTGACTCAGCAAAAAGGATTTTTCGGCAATATTTTCGGTGGCTCGAACAAAATCGAGGAGGCTATAGAATGCTACCAAAGGGCTGGAAATATGTTCAAAATGTCCAAGAATTGGACAAAGGCAGGTGAGTGCTTCTGTGAGGCGGCCACTCTACACGCCCGGGCCGGCAGTCGTCACGATGCTGGCAGCAATTTTGTGGATGCCTCGAATTGCTACAAGAAGGTTGACATTGAGACCGCGGCCCAGTGTCTGTTGAAGTCAATTGATATCTATACCGATATGGGAAGATTCACAACGGCAGCAAAACATCATCAGAGCATCGCCGAGATGTATGAGGCGGACCCTAACACACTCTTAAAGGCCATCGAACACTACGAGAAGGCAGCAGACTACTTTAAGGGTGAAGAATCGAACAGTTCGGCCAATAAGTGCATGCTTAAAGTGGCCCAGTATGCAGCTCAATTGGAGGATTACGATAAGGCTGTCAACATCTACGAACAAGTCGCTTCTTCGGCCTTGGAATCATCCCTACTCAAACACAGCGCCAAGGAATACTTCTTTCGGGCTGCACTTTGCCATCTAAGTGTTGATGTGCTAAATGCCCAACATGCTATAGAGAAATATACTCAACAATATCCAGCATTCCAAGATTCTCGGGAATACAAATTGGTCAAGTCGTTGTGTGATCATTTGGAGGAACAAGACATTGATGCCTTCACTGAGACTGTGAAGAACTATGACAGTATCTCACGTCTTGATCAGTGGTATACCACCATCCTGTTGCGAATTAAGAAGGCAAATGATGATAACCCCGATCTCTGTTAAGAAAATTGTATTGTTAGTGAACAGCAGGGATGATAAATAAATTAGCCAGTATAAAAACAAAACAGTAAAATAGGGATAGTATTGGTGGGCTGGCCTATAGAAGAAGAGGAGAGAGAAGTCGGTAGATATTTTCTTTAAAAAAAATTATTGCCGACAAAATATTGGAAAATGATGATTTTACTGTGTGCTTTTGCAAAAAAAAAAAAAAACGAAAAAAAAAAAACTTTGGGAAACAGATTTCATAAACAAACGCAAAAAGGCTAGAAAAAAAGGTGTGATGAAAATAAGGCTTTTTGTACATAAAACTAATGGAATTTCTATCAGAAATACAATTTCCTTATACATAGAAGTGTTATATAATAAAGATGTAGGTCTGGGTGCACAACGAGCGGAATTTTTGGAAATTTAATGGGTATCGATTCGACACTTTTTGTTTTAGGAAGGTTCTTTCAGCCCACTACCTGCGATTGAGCTTTATACTTCTAGTGCACGTTGGTAAGAAAGTATCCATTGTGCAACAATACTGAGAAATATTTTCGAAGTTTTAACATAACATTTGTTAAAGTCGGCATTTTATAATGTTTATCTCAGAAATGTTTTATCCTTCCCTTTTGAAAAATGAAAATATGCTAATAATATTTTATAAGCTATTTAGGGAAAACTTGCTAAATTTAAGGACAATATTCAAAAATTTAAATAGAATATGATTCTGTCGAGTTTTTTTAGGTCTTATAGTGTAAGACAATTTTATGGCCAACACAGCGATGAAAAGAATATTCTCTCAGATTTTTATAAAATATTTTTCCCGACATATTTATGACACGTCATTCGAACTCTTTTCTTGATTATAAGAAAAATGTTTTCACCAAAGTGCTCTATAAATGGAAACCTCAGAAGCAGGTGAACACTACGCATCTGCTGAGGAGTGAGTAAAAACATAACATTTTTCAAAGACAAAGTTTGTTTCCGTTAAAAAATACTTTCCAAATACCTTTCCATGAAAACGATTACTAGATAATGGCTAAATGTCTACTTTTGCGTCTTTGTATTAAGAAACAAAATGTGACAATATATCAATATCGTTGGAAGATAAAATCCGGTCTATTAATCGCATACATCGCATCTTCCTATTTCAAAACGCTTAGAATTTACAATGTAAATTAAAAAATAAATCTTTCGAATGGGACAGAAGACATTTAGTCAGGATCAACTGGATGGAAGTCCGAAGCAGATGAAGTCTTTGAAGGCCATCTTTATTTTTTTACGAAAAAGAAATACAGTTATGAGAAAGAAAGAAAGCAAAGGCTGAAAATTTAATTGTCTTAAGGCAGTTAATTTTGGATTGGAAAATATTTTCTTCGTGGGCTACTGAGTATTTCACATAGTAGAACATAGTTTTCGTTCTTTCTATACAATAAAACCCCAAAACATACAGTGAAGAATGCCATTATTAAGAATAAGAGTGTTATATTATTTCCCAAAAATATTGGAAAGAATGATTCAAATTACTTCAGATAATTTAATAATATGACAAATTTGTCATACAATAGAGAGATGAAATGGAAGTAATGCAGCAAAGTAATCGATTAATTTGTTTAGTGCCTACTTCACTTTAAATTGCCGTATTAATGTAATAAACACATTGTCATCCGTAGCAAAGCTTCTGTAGAAAAAAATCCATCTCTCTCCTCTGCGTAAACTCAAACGTTCGTTCTATATAATAACTTGAATTGTGAATAATACTAATTCTAGGTACCGGCGAATGGCTATATATCAGAATATTTATTTAAGAGAAAAATTAATATTTATCATCCCTGTTGTGAAAGTATGTCGAAATTGCAGATACCATATAACAACAGCAAATACATGTATCCTTAAATCCCTTTTTACTCACATTTCTCGTAAAATAAATTCCCTTAGATTAAATTAATAACTAAACAAAACCAAAAATATTAAACAAATTGTTTTTTGTCTTTTTAAATATAAAACGTATTCCATATTATATAATAATGATGGTGATGAGAGGACATTAAAATAAACACAATTATTATAATAAATTAATGAATTATAAATTATAAAAGAAACCAACAAACCAAGGCATATATTATATTAAATTATTACTCATACTACCTATGATGTATGTACTTGTAATCGTAATTGAATTAAATATATAATTACAAAAACAAAAAGAAACACAAACAAAAAACCAGAAACGGAGGAGCGACACTCCTTTCCGTTTGAAAATATAATTGAGATAGAATTTTCGCTATATGTTTAAATACATTCCTTACACACTAAAGTATTAACTGCGTACTTACGTAATTAATGATAAAAAAGGTATTTAAATAAAGAATTATGCTTTAGTCGCCACCAGAAAAAAAAACAAAAACATAAACAAGACATTGACAGCTTGGTAATTTTTACTTTATTAATTCGTTCTACGCCCAGTTAGGGTTAACAATTCCTCTTGGAATTTGTCTAATTGACGTTCGATACTGTCTACAATATTGGGAGAAGTTTTTGATTTTTGTTTAACTTTTGGTACAGAAGACGAGTGGGATATCTGAAACAAATAAAAATTAAAGGAGAAAGCGTTGTAAAATCTAAATTTATCAATATTATATTTGTCAAGGTTGATTTGGGATTTGTTGATAACTGATTTTTTGATAACAAATTGCGCTCCAACTGGCAAATTCTAAGCCTCAATATGATATATGAAAAATAACTTCAAAGATGTTACTTCAGTATCCCCTCCTTTCTCAATGGTACGAAAACAGTTACATACAGTGTAGTACAATTATTTATAAATGTATTCCACAGCTCTGTCCAAATTAACAGTTGCAACCAAGCCTATGCAATGTCATTCTCAAATTTGTTATGAGAGAACTTCCGACAATAGATTTAGATTGGTAAGATTGGAACCAAATTCCAACGCATAGGTGAACCCAATGAAACTTGGCTGCCCTCGATCAGAACACTGTCATCGAAGGGCATGTGGATCTGCAGATCGCAAAGATGTGTACTTTGAAACCTGGTTACATTCACGCTTCGGCAAATTCTGGAGAGAAACGAAACAATATGGGAGAGCTTCCCACGTTCAACGAGCTTACACGCATTCTATTTTTGGACTCACTCAGGGAAATCTGCTAATTTACGACGATTCCGAATGTCATAGTTTGGGAAGCATTTACTAGATTTATCGATTACTCGACTACTCGAAGTGTTCGTCGGGCACAATGAGGTAATCGCCGCTCAAATAATGGCTGTGGCCCCGATCATGTAAACGATAGTCGCGTATACTACCCACGCTCGGTCGAAGAAGTAGATCAAAACGTCCGACAGACCGACGCGACAAAAATATTAGCTACGTCCGAGTTCGGTATCCATGTGAAGTATATACGTCGTTGTAAGACCACAATAACCGGCATGAAGTTCTCAGTAAAGACAGCCAAATATTTTACAGTCATTTTACACAAAACTAGATTACGGACAAACTGAGTGCATCTTATGAGACCTCTTAAATATACATTCGAGAAGACTCAGTGAAAAACTGGAGTTTTCGCTACTGGTACTATTATTAATAAAAGACTTCTGGAAGTTTTGTCGATGATATAAACATCATTTGGGGAAATTAAGACATTTCAATTTAACCTTCTAAAGCGCTTTTTCGATGTACAGACATGCACACTGAAAACATGCAACCACGATAACTATATCACTGCAATATTTTTGGTAGATTTCTAAGTATTCCGACCCTGTCCAGAAAATCGGACATCATTTTATTGAAGGTTTTTTTTCACCCCCCAAAATTGGTGTTGCCCTGTGTAAATACGAGGAACTGCCGAAATGAGTCGAATATATGACGATTATCATGCTTATAATAATGAGGTCAAGCCTGCATACGACAGTCGATCACCTTATTTATGGTAAGCACACATATGTGCGAAGTTATTGACCGTTTCATTTCTGCTGCAAATGCATGTGTAAACGCTTTAGTTGAAATGTTATGCTCCGTAGAAATTTTATTCTTGTTTTTTTTTTACTTTTAAAACCCTGGGACATGCAAATAATGCACAATCATCATTTAAACAGAGAGAAAAAAACATTTCAACCAATGTTCATATTGTCCACCTAAATATAACCATCGCCTCAGCTTATGTCAAGCTGCCACGAAAACTACAAGACTTACTGTCTGGTTTGAAATTTCATACTATTTTCTAACCCTATCGGAAGAATAGCCACAGTTATCCAATTTTCAATTTATATTTAAAGTATGTTTCACAACTTACCATCCTAAGATCATCATTCAGTCGTTTCTGCTCCTGGTGAAGCCGTTGAATATCATCATTATACTTCGTCGGCAGAGAAGGTTCTAAATATTGTCCCATCAACTTTTGAGCCAATAATTCTAGGTCATTATTATACAGTTCTTCCTCCGCCCACATTAAATGAATGTCATTACGCATGCGCTGAAAATTAGAAGACGCAACACAGATTTTATAACTTGTTTCCGTACAAAAAAAAACCCAAACATATACCTCTTGTTCTATATGACTTTGCAAACAGTTAAGTTCGTGTTGCTTTACTAGCGCAGTTTTACGCTGCTCTGATTCCTGCAGAACTGCCAGCACTTCTCCCTTGCGTTGACGTATCTCTTTCTGGTACAGTAACAGCATTTTACGTTGACAGTTTATACGCTCCTCTTCACGCTTTAGAGAGTCTTGGTAATATTTTTCAACTTCTTTCATTCGTTTGGTATGTTCCTCTTGTCTAAGACCATTTTCTAAACGTCTCAAGATGTTCAGCTCCTCTAGTTCCAAATCTCGCATGCGTGTATCAATGGCAGTGTTAACTTTCTGCAAATCTTCCACCTTTTCCTCGAAGTTGATTAAGCATTTATTGGGATATTTAAGGAATTTTGGATATACATTTGCAGGTATAGCCTGGAAATCTTGCATATACCTTTTAGGATGTAGAGGTTGGGGGCATTTTTCGAGCAACTTAAAAGCTTTTGAAATCAGTTTACGTATGTCTATGGGATTTTGCTCATGATAAAAACGTTCGACGATGAATTTATCGGGCAAACGCGTGAGGACCTCTTTTTGAATTATGTTATAGGCGACTACCACGAAAATGAGGTAATATGGAGGAGCCGAAAGTATATTGTCCCACAAACACATCCACTGTTCTTCATCCAATACTTCACTGAAAGAGTTCTTCAATAAAGACCAAGCGTACATTGTAACTGTAACATCTTTTGCGACAAAGAAATCGAACAATGTTCTGTCGAAATGTTCCAACAGGTTGGCACACAGACCCAAGAAGTTTGTAGGCTCCAAAGGATGGTATTCAAAAAACAATTGAAATTGATTGAGAATTAAAGTGACGCATACTTCGAATGCAATTAAGGCGTTTTGTTGAAACATTTTTACAAACGGAAATATTAGAGCTGGTAATGCTTCGTTGTAGGCCAAAACTTTGCACCATTGGCTGAGGCAGGACCAACATTTTATGAGCAAACGTTTGAGAGTTTCATTTTTTAGACGTATGGCTTGTGACCTTTTTGATATGACCGAGGGTACACCCATTTGCAACAGATCTTGATACTGGGTCTTATTGTTGGGTAACTGTAGTAAGGAGCACCATATCAATGTACGGTACTTGGATGGATAACAGTGATATTCCTGTAAAATTTGTTGTAATCTGTGGGGTGTCAATAGCTTCTTTAATTCTTCTTGAAAACGACATTCCAAATCTGTGGTGGGCACTTTCAGAGGCTTTGTGTGCTTAAAGGCGGAGCGTAATATGGTCATACATTGCCTTTGTGATTTTAGCACATTGACTAAATGACACAGCGACCAAACGGCCAGCTCTCCCGAATAACGACATATGGTTAAGTATTTACAATCTAAGGAAGTTGCCAAAGATCTTGCTGGCCCCCATTCAACAATCAATTTGAACTCTACATTAGAATAATCCAATAAAACTACGAAGCCGCGATTGGTTAAGCCAACAACCAAACTGTCATTGGGTTTTGCTAACAAAGACATTTGCACTAAATTAAAGTTCTTCAAATGAAACAAAGAAGTCAGCTCATAGGTATAAGGACTGAATAATAACAAATAATTGTCCCAGGTGGAAAATGCCACCAAAGAGCCATCATTTAGGTAGGCATAGCTCGCAATCAAACCATCACATAAATTTGTATTTATTTTGTAATTTAAATTTATTCCCGTTTCTTCACAATCCAAAGAAAACTCGGTTATTGCTTCTTTGGCCATTGTTTGTGCTTGTAATTTTTTATCCCTCAATTTTATGGGATACACAACACGTAACACTTCTAACGAGACCCCCGACCACAAATGCACCCCATCGTTGGTAAAGCAAGTTAAAATATTTTCAGATTGCGGTAGATAAAAGGCAAATTTCAATGACATTTGTAAGTTGCCAAAATCTAAACGATGAGTGCACGAAAATGTGTCCAAATCGACTAGCACTCCGTAGCGACCACTGCGAATTAATGCTAAGTGTTTGGGATCTAAAGGCTGACCAGGAAAAGATATTTCGTTAATGGCTTCTTCGGAGATATTACGGGAAAGCAAAAAGTTGGGAGATTCTGCAATAACAAAATGAAAAGGAATACGTAATATGAAGTAAAATAAAGTATTACAGAACAGTATATCGGCGGTTTATGTTGAAATACCTTTTTTAGAACACTTTACTTGGAGGAAACCTATTTTATGAAAATTGAATTTATTAAAGCGCTTTGCAATATTATTTTAAAAATATAATAGAGTTCCAAGCAAAAAATGTATTTTCGTTTTTGAAATGCATTTGCTCGATTTGAATATAATGTTGTCTACATCTGTGAAATTAGCGAGATCTAGACGATATTGGTGTCATTGGGAAGCTTATCGGAATAATTAATATATGACATTTATACGATCCAAAATTTTACCAAATGGTCTATTTTCCAAACAAAGATATTTTAATAAACCTATTGTATTCAAATAATGCCGGTATATTAGAAAATGAAACAAAGCGGTAAACGCAATTACAAAATTAAATAATTTTAAAAATTATGCTCTTAAAAAAACAATACTTCGCATGGAAAGAATATATTAACTAAACTTTTTTGTAAAAGAGTTCTATATTTTTATAGAAGGAAATGTCCACTTTTTGCACAGAAACATAAAAGTATGGTTTAATTATATAAATGTTCGCTTTTCGTAGAAAATTTAGCTTTCCACAAACGCTTTTTTTATAGAAAATGCCATTTTTGGGTTTTTTATTTTCTGTAGGCAATGATTGGACGGTTTTAAAATAACGCAGCTGATGACAGTTGTTTGCATTCTAAGATAAAAGATCGTCGTGGCAAACCTAAGATTGAGTTTACCACCATTGATCTATATCTCTGAAATTTAATTTCTCGTTTACCAAAATGGGAACAAAACAATGATGCAGAGGCCGGAAAATTGCACATATGCAACGCCCGCGAGAATACCCTGGTTTAAAAAAATTGGTTGCAAGAAACTATATTGTGTACTTCACAGTGCCTCCCAAGTTTGGAAGTCTAAATTAAGGTATTGCCATACTTTCAAGCACATATTCTCTTTCAAGCACAATTTTGCAGAAAATTTAAGTAAATGTTTACGTCTACAACGCATACCAATCACACAGCACAATTTCAAAATAAAATTTAAATTAAGCAGTCAACTGTCAGAATAAAAATATGAAGAAAAATATTTAATTTATGTGCCTTTTCTATAATCATTTCAACTTATTCGGTAATTTAAAATCGAAATTGTTAGACTTTTCTATAGAAAATTGGATATCAAATAAATACAACTTTCAAATTCAAATTTCTTTTTTAAATTTTTAATATTTAAAGTATTGCTTGAAAGTTTCAGTGAAAATGCTTTAAGTTCTTCGAAAATCTCGATCGAAGGAATTAACATAACCATGAATTACACTAACCTTACTTACATTGCCTTAATAATCAAACATCTTGTGAACGAACCATTGCAGCAGCTATTTACGTAACCAAGTATATTACATCTCTTCTTATAGTCAATCTTTATCTTCTGTGGTTACCGAGAGATAATCCCACAATGCCAATTATCAACTACGCAGCCCCAAAACGACAAATGTAGATCATCTACCTGAGAAGAGGAATATGTTGTTGCCAATCAAGCAACATAATAAATTATTAACAAAGCAATTTTTAATGGCTTGCCACCTGCCTCCTCCTTATCCCAAGCATTAGATCTTGTTGAATGATCCTCCTCTTAGACACATCCGAAAGGACTTTAAATATTATTGCATGGACGTCCAGCAAATTGTGCCACATATCTCTTAATAAATGCCAATGAGTGCCAGAAAAGTGCATCTCTAAACAAAAAAGATGACAGTGCCTTCCTAACCGCGAAAACTAGTGTCATTATGAATTCCCCCTCAGCTCATCTCTCTCTAACCAACGATGACAGTTTAGCAAGTGCCAAATTATGTTGCCGCCTAAAAGTATGCCCGTAAGTACTTCGTTTCCCCATGCTCCACACACAATCAGTTCGCTCCTAAGTTAATATTCCGCCTAAAAGTATATCCGATAATTCACCTTCCATTCGTGCAAACGGTGATATAGTGGCAACTCTCGCGAATGCTACTCAACCGGCAATATCGACCCAGAAGGGCGCTATACCGAAACAAAAACCTCAAACTGTAACGGTTCAAACTGGAATAGACGTTCCCATCCTGAAAAGATAATTGAGCCCAAAGTCTAGCCAAAAACTTCCAAACTCGAAGTATTCAAGAAGCATCCCTCAATGACAGATTGACCCAAGAGATCAAAATTACTACGGAATTTAGGCTACAGAAGACGAAAATTTGCAATCACAACCTAAGAAAGCACAAAACCCTCCCCCATTCTAGCTATTTCTAACAATCTGGTAAGCAGATTATCTCATTTAGTTGGTAAAGTAGGTTCCCATGTAGTGTCCCTGCGCAAGGGGAAGGTGCTGGAGACAAAAGTTCAAACATATACTGAAGAAAAATACTGTGAAGTTTCCAAATTTTTTACCAGGAGCGTAAGAATTACAACACTTACCAACTCAAAAGCTCTAAGGGACTAATGGTTGTAATCAAAGGCATTGAAAGCAACGTCCACACAGGAAACAAAGGAGGCTACGAAGTGAAGTCCATTCACAATATACTCAACAAGTTAAAGGCTCCTCAGCCCATGTTTAAGGTGGAAATACCGTCTGACTATGCCCACATGAAAGGAAAAAATGAACCCCATCCAATTTACAATCTCAAATATCTGCTTCATCGCAGAGTATCAGTTGAGGAACCTCTAACGCGAAAAGACCCTCCCCAATGCTTAAACTATCAGGAGTTTGGGCATATATGCATGGGATTATGCAACAAATGTTACGAAACCAGAATACGCTCATTCAAGTTTTATTAACCAGAAAATGAACTCTATAAGAATTTGTTACTGGAATGCCAACGGACTCACTCAAGAATGAAGTAGAGTGTTTCGTGAGATCCCGAGATCTCTGAAACTCATTTTTCGTTAAAAAATTGCTTTCGAATAAATGGATACTCAACCTACGATGCAAAAAATGATAACTAATGATCAGGTTAAGCACTTCCCTCTACGTGAATATAAAACTGATTACATACAAGCCACTTCAGTTGCACTAACTGGATTAAACATAATAGTTTCTTCCATATACTATCCTCCCAAATATGTTATAAACGAACACCAGTTTTCACACTTTTTCTCTACTCTTGGTGATAAGTTTATAGCAGCAGGAGACTACAATGCTAAATATACCTTCTGGGGGTCTAGACTCGTCAACCCCAGGGGCAGGCAATTGCTGAATGCTATATCGAGTTCAGGCCTAAAAGTTTTGTCTGGAGGTGAACCAACATACTGGCCCACGGATCTCAATAAAACCCCGATCTCATAGATTTTGCAGTTATGAAGAGCATAACAAGAGAACACATCATCGTTACTCCTTCCCTTGACCTCTCATCAGACCACTCCCCCACAATTCTCACAGTATTTAACATTCCCTTGAACCCGGAAATCTCTTACCATTTTCCAAACAGGCATACAAATTGGTTGACATACAAGATGTACATAAGCTCTCATCTGTGGCAAAACTTTTCTCTCAAAACACCAGATGAAATTCAGTCTGCCATCAACTTACTACCACAATGACAACTGCCGCAAACTTGGCAACACCGTACAAGGTCTATGCTAAAACAAAAAATGGCTCCTCATGTCATATTAAATCCCCAATCAACGAGAAAAGGAAAGCAAGAAGACGATGGCAATAGTACAGATCTCACTACCTCAAAGCTCGTCTCGACCAGTGCAAGTCAACTAACGTCAGCTCTGGATGAAAACAGATAAATCTCAGAAGCCTGCCACTTATCTCGTCTAGGAGTCACACAAAAAAACTGACTATAGCCTGTACAAGGGCACAAGGCAGCTACAGCGTCCTATAACACAGGAGTCTCTAATACGGATGAAAGATGGAGGATGGGCAAGAAGTAGCGATGAAAAAGCGAAAGAATTTGCTGGTCATCTGGGAGAAGTATTTACTCCTAACTATACAATCTCTCGTGTGAATCCATTAATCATTAGCCCTATGATCGCCAATCCCATGAAAATAAATCTATCTCTCTCGTTGAAAATAAATAAATAAATCTCCTGGACAAGATAAAATAACAGCGAAAATGATCTCAGAACTTTCCTACAATATCCTCAAATTAGTTTTATTTATATTTAATGCCATACTTCGAATTGGATAATTTCTTCGATCATGGAAGCTGTCTGAAATAATAATGATCCCAAAACCTGGAAAGGAATTGTAACAAATTACATCCTATCGACCCATAAGTTTACTCTCTATTTCATCTAAACTCTATTTCATCTAAACTCTATTTCATCTAAACCTACATAAACGAGGAAAAGGTCTTTCTCCAAATTTTGTACCCCCATATTGAAGCAAACCATGTCATACACATGCACAGTCTGGGTTTTGTAAGGGTCACGATAGAACAAGTACATCGTATAGCAATCCAGATCAGAAAAACATTCGAAGATGGAAAATATTGCTCGCCTCTCTTTATAGGCATCTCCCAAGCCTTTGATAAAGTATGGCATTAAGGCCTTATTCACCAAATAGTCTCTTTTCTACCGACAGATACCCACAAGCTGCTGGAGAGCTATCTAAAGGATCGATCTTTTGTAGCAACATCAAAGGACTCTGTTTTAACTCAAAGAAAAGTTTCAGAAGGAGTTCCCCAGGGCGGTATACTAGGCCCTAGACTATATTCAAACTTCAACTTTCGCTGATGACACTACATTCATGAACATTAGCACTTGCCCATTAATGGCTTCTAGACAACTGCAGCCCCATATACGTACATTAGAATCTTGGCTCGAAAAGTGGAAGATAAAAGTAAATGCCTCTAAGAGTGTACAGGTTACATTCTCTCTTAGACAGAACAATTCCCAGCCCTCACTATTCACGGTAGTACCATACCCGTTCATAACCATGTTCAATATTTGGGCATTCACCTTGATCGACGTCTCACCTGGAAAAATCACATTGACTAAAAAATCATACAATTGAAATTAAAAATGGCTCAATGGCACTGGCACTGGCTTATTGGCTTCCAGTCTACTCTCAGTTTGGAAAATAAAATCACCATCTACAAAACCATATTGAAGCCAATATGAACATGCGGCATCGGCTTCTAACATAAATAAGCTACAGAGAAGACAATCAAGATTACTACGCCAAATTTGTTGTGGCATGGTATATTAGGAATGATGACATACACAAGGATTTAAACATTCCCTATATTTCCGAGGAAATACGAAAATTAAGCAGGTCATATATTTCGAAGTTGTCCTCCCATTCAAACCCACTCACTCAAAACCATCAACATTTTCCCGGTCATATACAGCTAAGAAGAAAGGGCACGCTAGACTTGGTCCGGTGATACAAAATTCGGCTCACCAAAAATAAGATCCGGCAATGGCAGGATACTTTAGTTTAAGATAGGATTAAGATTTGAATACTTATTGTAAATTTCAAAAAAAAGATTCAGTAAAGAAAATGAATAGAAAAAAATATACATATATTATTAATAGCACATCCATTGTAAACGAGAACCACCTTGGCGCATTTAAGGGCCAGTTTCAGTAACGTGTTGAATAATTATAGTGCAAAAGTACTCGGAACCCTACATCAATGTTCCTATTGCCCTCACAATAGAGCGCACCTTTCTAATTG
>JAHXMU010000060.1:2649612-2667875 GCA_019455685.1 Philornis downsi
TTATTTAACACCTATGAGATTAGAAGTTAATGTGTATTGTTTGTGTTCGTTTGATGCCTACTTCATTACTGTATATAATATATAAAAAACATCATTGAAATACGTGTATAATTTTTTTAATGTACCAATTATAATGTATGAGTAATACTCTGGTCTCTTCCTTCGCCGCCAATTTTTATTATTATCCTTTTAAGTTTTCGTGTATAAATTCAATGCGCTTTCTACTTAATGCAAATGCGAATATAGCGCCCCAGAGAAGAAATTTTTATCCAAACGACTGAATTCTCCTCCTCATCCCATTTAAAACATACCACCGTACGGAGCGTCGATTTCGTTTTCTCTCATGACATAACCAAATATAGTTAAGTAGTTGATAATATTGCTAACCAATGTTAAGGTGCAGGCCAGCCAGGAAATCTGAAAGAAAGCGGTGATGATAACTCCACACCATGACGTAATTTCTCACATCCAATCAACTGAGAAACTGCACTTACCACATGGCTGTGGGCCAATACTATTGGCAAAGCGAAAGCACTTAATACCATGCCCGCGGTTAGGAATAAAGCAAATTCTGTTTTAGTATTTGTTTCGGAACCGGGAGTCACCCGTCTGGCTATCAGCATCGGCAGAACGGATAGGACATAAAAGAGCAGCACAAAGAACGGATAAAATATCTTTGGTTGAGGCACGGCACAAGCCAAAATGAGGAAAGTCATGCCCACGCACGTCATAAATGCACATATTAATAAACTACACGGAAATGAGATGTAAATGAATTAATATCAGCCCTCAGATTGCTTTAATTTTAAGGATGTTGCCTTGTACTTACGCTGAAAATTTTCACCATTTCCATTGAACATTTGCGTATTTCATTGGAATTATACAAAAACATTACAATTGCTATCACATTTCTGGAATAATATATGATGTTCTGATTGAAATTTACCTTTTAAAGCAGCCATCTTTTATAAATAAATATTTACAAAAATATTCTCCTTCTTCGTAAGTTTTTCTTTTTTGTCTTTGTGTTAATCACCAATGAAGTTTTTTTCGCTGTAAACAATAGGATAGTTGAAGTCTGACAGTTTAATATGGAATCGGTATTTGCAGGGCAACAGAGAAATGCCAGATCAAACCATGCAATTATAAATCACCCTGTACAAAAAGTCAAATAACGACAGAAATAAAAATTTAAGAAATGTTTTGTTAGTGCCTCTTCACATTACCGTTATTTCTGTTTTATATGGGAAGTTAAGTGATTTTGTGCTTGACTAAGCAACAAGACCAGTTTTTAGCGACTTTTCCACCCTAAAGAGATGTATTCACTAGAGCTTACACGAGTTCTTCTTTCAGACTTACAGTTTAACGACGATTCCGAACAGCGGTTTGAGAAGCATCTTACTTGACTTGACGATGATTAGATTACTCGAATTGTTCGTCAGATATATCGAGGTGACTGCCGCTTAAATAATGCTAGGTGGTTGTATACCCCTTTAATGTGCACACAAGCATTTTAGTTTTGAAAAACATTAATTACGTTAAGAATTAGAGCGCTCATTTACTAATGTATATAAATTGCAGTGGTTTCTTGCGCTTATATCGAATTTACCGCCACATAGTGCCTTTAATTTCTGAAAAATTCACACTCTTCCAGACGGGGTTTCCGGTACTATTCGGATATTGCCTAAATTTGGGCTTAATGCTTATGACTATAAAACACAGTTTTGGTAAATTTCGGCCTCATAGTTTTATTGAAGCGACCTGTTTCACTTTTTCAACAAACACGCGGACTAATGAACATGCTTAGATCGACTCAGAGGTACAATTCTTTGTTGCAAAATTATAATTTTTGAAATAATGAAGATGTTTTCAAGGTTGAAAGAGTTGTGAATGAAAACTTCTTAAACTTTAAATTCGCACATAGTGTTATACCAAAGTTCAGTATTATTTTGAATACAAATATTACTTATTTCGTTGACGTTGCATTTTTTATTTATATGACAGATACATACATTTTTAATATTAAAATCTTAAAGTATATATATTAATTAATTTAGTCATTATTATTTTTAGTTTGTTTCTGAAGTTGGCACAAATATTAATAGTGAAAATAAATGTGCCTGAAGAAGTGGTTAATATTTTCAAGAAGTCTTTATTCTGTCTAATTAGTGATCTTGCAAAGTTTTTTTTGTATCTAAATTCCTATATTATTTATTTCGCATTTTGGGATTTCTTCTAATAGCTCTCGAATTGGTAAGCTTTGGTAATCAATCAAATTTGTGCCATGAGTCAAAATTTAATTTGACAAATTTTATATACGTTAGAAATTGTTTATACATGCTCAAACATCAAATCAAATTTTGAGGATTAAGGATAACAACCCATTTTTTATAATTTTATTATCGCCACCAAAATGTGCATTTACCATCAATTATTGTATGATAATAATAATACGAGTATAATAACAAAAATAGTTAATAAAACAGTTTTAGACGACAAGATATGATACTTCTTGAGGACATAAACAGTAACAGCAAAAAATGTATTCTTACTTATATCAGAGATGTTATTATCACTATTTTGAAAATGGCTATAACTTATGAATCACGCCTAATTTTGAACTCGTAATTAAATGCGATTAAGTGTCTAAAGAAGGACAATAATAATTAGGAACAAACTCCACTTGAGTCGTGTTTGTAAGCACATATACCTATATGTTTGTTCGCACTTTGGACAGATCGTCCATCACATCTCCACTTATTGCTTAATACGAATCTATCTCTCCTTCATGCAAACTTTGAATAAGGCGTCTTGCGCTATGATCCATCACGTGTTAATGTTTATCTGCGGCATTGCTACCCTTTTATACCCAGGAAGAAGCTTAAGCTTACGTAAAATTACTATTTTTTTTTGATAGTCCCAAGTCCAATCACTGCTAGGCCCTTTTTCAATGTATACTTTGTAAATAAAGCGTTTTGTTGGAATAAGCTTTTTTAATTCTGGGTTTACAACCATCACTACTTTTACTACTTTACTACTTCTGCCATTGACATCGCTTCTGTAGCTTTCTAAAGTTATATTTTCCTGTGCACGACGAACACTCGATCGACCATCCTTATTAAGTCAAAAGTTGGATTAAGCATAAAAAGTTTATTTTTTCAAACATGTTCACTAATCCCTTGAAGACGTATTATTTTTATGTCATAGTAGGTATTGTACCGGTAAAAAAATTAATTTGGGTATTTTCTTCAAATAAAATTTTAATTTTTTTATTCAATTAATCTTAAATTGGAGCATAAAAAATAATGATTAATGACAACTGATAAAGAGCGATCATCATTTTCAAATCAAAACAAGAACTTTGGACAAAAGTTCATCTTTCCAAATTGGCTAAATGAATTGTCTTGAGGGAGCTTGGATGGAAATTGGGCCACAAATTATAATGAATTTGTTACTACTATTGAATCTCAGTTTTATTTTAAAGTTATTTTATAATATTAAAATTGAATAAAACACAAATGAACGTTTGGAAGTTTTTCGATGGACTGAAAGAAAAATATGTAGGAAGTAAAACTTCAACTTGATATGTCCCTTTCCGATTGCTTTGAATTTAAAACTACTTTGTTCTTCAACACTACCTTTCAATCGGATAATCCAAGTTTTGATAAGAATCATAAAACGGGTCTGGTCAGTTGCCTTTGTAAATACATCAGAGAATTGGTTCTTTGAGTCAACTAACAAAATGATGCCTAATAACTATGTGCTTGGCCCGCTTTTAACCAAATAGCTTCTATAGTTGCCAGAATTAGCGCAATATATTCTGCTTCACTGGATGACATTGCAACAGTTTGCTGTTTTTTACTTCTCCAAGACACAGTGCAACCAAACACCTTAAAAATTTAACCGCTTACTGATTTTCTATCGGTTACATCTGAAGCCCAGTCAGCATCAACATATCGTACTGTAGGTTCATTATCAGGCTTGAACTTGAGTTTGAAAGTTGATATTCTTTTGAGATATCTCACAAGTCGCTTCAAATGCTGCCAATGCAATTCTGATGGGTTTTCTTGATATCTCCCCATGTATACAACTGGATAACATATATCCGGCCTAGAACAAAGCATGATGTACATTAAACTTCCATGTAATTCACGATATGGGTGATGACATTCAGTCTTGTTCTCTCGAGGAAGCTGTAATCCCTTTTCCATCGGACTTTTCACAGCATTACATCCTGTCATGCCAAATTTTGATACAACCTTTTTCATATTAGACTCTTGAGAGATATACAATTTGTCATCGAATTTCTGAATTTTCATTCCCAAGAAAAATATTAATATTACACAATCCGTCATTTCAAATTTTCTCCCCAGTTCCAACTTCAGTTTTGAAATAGTGTTCGATTTATTTCCAGCAATAATCAAGTCATCAACATGCATTATGATTACTAAATCGTCTTCATGGGTAGGGCTTAATTTGGTGTAGAGACAGTAATCGTGTTTGGATCTGACAAATCCCAAAGAAATTATGAACTCGTTGAACTTTATATTCCAGCAGCGTATGTTTCACGTATATTTTGTGAACATCCACTCCAACTTTTTGTAGATATCCTTTGACAACAAGGCGTGCTTTATATTTTTAGCATTGCCATTCTCGTCTTCTTTGATTCTAAAGACCCATCCAGAGTTCAATATTTTTGCTTTTCTAGGTGGTTCAATAATGTTCCATACATTGCTCTTCATCATCGATTTCAACTCATCCTTAATTGTGTTGTACAACTTATCAGCATCTTCAAGACTCGAAATATTTTTGTAACAAATTGGTATCTCTTTTGATGTAACATTGGTTTCCAATAGAGTTATGTAATTAAATAGTTTTGCCGACAATTGTCTTTCTCTTGAACTACGACTTGGAGCAACTTGAGCTGGAACCTTTTCAACATCTTGAGTTTCCTAATCTTCATCCTCAGTCAGAATAGAACAATTTGCAGGATTGGAGATATTTAAACAGTTATCTTTCACGGAATCCACGACAACTACTACACCTTCATCATCCGATATAATCGACGAATTTTTATGCAAAGTGTTGAGGCAAATCTGCGCAGTTGAACTTCAATTTAAGTCTTCGGAATGCAACTCTAGAAAAATGCAACTATGTGGTTTGCCTTTCAACAAGATGTTGCAGATGCTGCAGCCAAATTTGAAAAGCAGCAGTTGATCACCGAACTTGGACGGACAAAAACACTAAAAGAAAACAGGTCAAGTCGATCTAAAGAACCATTTGTATCTCTTTTTCTATTTTTATTTAACCTTACTGAATTTTAAACGAAACGATTTAATTTAAAATACAAAACCGTAGTTCTAAACAACTGTGTTTTTGTTTTCAATGTGTCGCAGCCAGCGGTACGCCACATTTTTTTCTTTTAGTGTTCGCGAAACACAAAACATAGCTTTTTTTAGATTTCGGGTTCTCTTTTTGTTATCCCTGCAAGTTCGGTCGTAAGTCGTTTCGCGAATTTTGTTGTTGCATTTTTGCTACGTAGCAATAAACTCGCAACCATGCCAATGTCTCTGAGATCAGGAGAGAAGAAAGAAGACGTGTCAGCCGGACGGAAAAAGGAGTCGTCTTCTGAGGGTGAATTCGAAGATGTCAATTTCCACGAAATGCCGCATGCTGTAGATATCGAAAAGCCTTCTTTGGTATCTGCTCAGATGCCGCAGCCATTTACCACAGAGGAGGTGCTTGCATCACTAATGTCAACGATAAAATCGTTGAAGTCGGCGGTGGATGAATTAACAAAGAGTACAAGCCAGAACAGCGATGAAATTGGCAACATTCGTTCCCATTTGCATCAATGGACAATGCCGAATCTTTCTAAAGCAGGTGCCAGACCTGCGTCGGTTGCTAGTTCTCAATTGCCGCCGAGACCATCTACATATCAAGGCTTTGATGAAAAGCTGTTGTCTCAAACAATCGAGCCGGCACCTGCAACCGTGTCATTGTCATGCCGATACACAACAGCAGAGCATCAGGTGCCGTACGCAAGTGCAGGATCGACATTCGCGACAGCTGATAGTCAACGTATAACAGCAGCATCAGATTTAACAGAGCCAAATAGAATAATGTCGACCACTGCTGAAGTTGTAAATAAATTGTATCCATTGCCAAATTTTGATGGAAAACCGGAGGACTGGCCCCTGTTCCTGGCTAGTTTCAACGATACAACAATGGAATTTGGCTACAACAATAGGCAAAACCTGATGAGACTACAGAAAGCTCTACATGGTGATGCAAAAGCCGCTGTTGTGTCAATGATGATTTTTCCGGACAATGTACCACAAATTATGACTGAATTACAATTCAATTTTGGCCGTTCAGATATTTTAATAAAGTCTCAATTGGAAAAGATCAAATCTTATCCCGCAATCACAGAAGGTAAACTTGAAGGAATTTTGCGACTCGCTAACTGTGTGAAAAATATTGTAGCCTTTTTCAAAGCCTCAAAATGCGACCAACATTTATTGAACCCTATGCTGCTTGAGCAGATGATTTTGAAATTGCCTTTGTCGAAGCAATATGAGTGGGCAAAACATTCTGCCTCAATTGAGCCTTACCCTAATGTGGAGCACTTTGCATATTGGGTTGGTGATTTAGCCAAATTCGTCACTTTGTTGCCAAAAACAATTGGGGTTGCAAATGATCGTCGTCAACAACAACAACACCAAAATACCCCACCCCACAGAGTGCTGCATAGCAATGATAATCAGAATAAGAACATTATGTGTCTGCAGTGTAAGCAGGGGCATGATATTTCGAAGTGTAGTCAGTTTCGGAATTTGTCCGTGGACGACAAATGGAACCAAGTTAAACGTCTCCGAATCTGCTTTGCTTGCTTGCGAAAGGATCACGGCCTAGCACAATGTCGAAAGAAGAATACTTGTAATACGAATGGATGTTCACGTTATCACCATCCACTTTTACACCATTGGGGCGCCATCTTCTGTTGTGGGCGGTGGCCTATCAGTCACAACTTACAATCAGACTGATCATATTTTACAATGTCATCAAAATGAAAGCAAGAATCAGTTATTTAAAATTCTGCCAGTCAACTTATATGGTCCAAACGGCACTGTGACGGTCTACGCTTTGTTAGACGAAGGGTCTTCTGTGTCCTTATTGGAGGATGATGTTGCCAAGTCTCTGGGTCTAAGAGGACATAGATCGTCCATTACATTGCAGTGGTACGATAACATTCGTAAGACTGAAAGTACGATGAAGATTAATTGTGAAATTTCTGCCAATACAAAAGACGCCAAAAAATATGCTATTAAAAACGTGTTGACAGTAAAGGAATTGTCTTTGCCGGTACAATGTTTTAGAAAACAAGACTATGAACATTTGAAAGCCCTTCCAATAGCCGACTACAACAACAAAAAACTGTCAATACTAATCGGTCTGGACAATTGCTATTTGGGTGTAGCTGAAGAAGTCATTGAAATGGGACCCAACGTGCCGATTGCATCATCAACTAAATTAGGATGGGTGGTTTTTGGGCCCACAAAGGATCCTGTAGCCAACGTCGTCAGAATATGCCACATAAGCGAAAGTCAAACTTTAAAAGACATTAGGCAAATGATGGAAGACTATTATTCTATTGAAAATTTTGGGGTTAAGCCTACAAATTTGGTGCTTGAGTCTGATGAAAATATGCGAGCTAGGAGTATTCTGGAAAATACGACAAAAAAGGTGGAAGGCCATTATGAAACGGGTCTTCTATGGAAAGATGATCAAATTTTCTTGCCGGAAAGCTTCCAAATGGCTAAGCGTCGCTTAGTGAATGTAGAAAACAAGATGTCCAGAGATCCAACATACGCCGCCAAATACAAGCTCGAAATGAAGAAGTACATCGAGAAAGGATATGCCAAACTACTGTCATCAGAAGAGGTCAATGCTGACGGTCAGAAAAGGGTTTGGTATTTGCCTCATTTCGGTGTAACGAATCCACACAAGCCTGATAAATTGCGAATTGTTTTCGATGCCGCTGCAGTGTCGTCAAATACATCCTTGAATTCAGTTTTGGTAAAGGGTCCAGAACACGCCAAATCGCTACAGACAATCTTGTCCCAGTTTCGACAGGGAAAAGTAGCCGTCGCTGGTGATATTCAAGAAATGTTTTCGCAAGTCTCTATCGTTGCCAAAGACCAACATTCGCAACGTTTTCTATGGAGAGATGGCAATCAAGATGAACCAGTTAGGACATATGTAATGAAATCTATGATATTTGGAGCCATTTGTTCGCCTTGCTGTGCTGAATATGTGAAGAACCTTAATGCGAAAGAATTTGAACAGTCTATGCCAAAAGGGGTAAAGGCCGTTACTGAAAATACGTACGTTGATGATTTAGTCATTAGTTTTGACACTCCGGAAGAGGCCTCAGAAGTTACTAAAGAAGCAATTAGGATAAACGCTGCCGCCGGATTTAAACTCAGAAATTTTTCGTCAAATTATCCGGAAATAGAAACGAATTTAAACAGTCGTATGGGTGAAGAATCAATCCTCAAAATGGAACGCGGGGGCCGAACGGAGAAAATTCTTGGATTATACTGGAATAAACATACGGATTCTTTTGAGTTTCACATCAAATTTCATAACGTCAGTAGTGACGTACTGAACGGAAAAAGATCGCCAACAAAAAGAGAAATTTTGAGCATAACTATGTCCATTTTCGATCCCTTTGGATTTTTGTCAAATTTTACAATATATTCGAAATTACTAGTTCGAAAGTTATGGAAGCTTGGAATACAATGGGATGAAGAACTGCCTGGACAAATTGTAAATCAATGGAAAATTTGGTGGAACGAATTCCAGAATATCAAAAATTTTTCTATTCCGCGTTGCTATTCGGATAAATTATTCCATAATTAAGAAATTCAGCTCCATATCTTTGTAGATGCAAGCTCATCTGCGTACACAGCCGTGGCTTATCTGCGAATTGATTATAGTGATCATATTGCTGTGTCATTCGTATTGGCAAAAACTCGTTATGCGCCGCCCCGAGGCATGACTATACCACGACTGGAGTTACAGGCAGCAGTTCTCGGCTGCCGTTTGAAGACATTGGTAGAAGAAAATCACGAATTTACCATCAATCGTGTTATATTTTGGTCCGATTCGAAAACAGTGGTTTTGTGGATCCAGTCTTCAGAAAGGGAGTACAAACAATTTGTCGCTTGCCGTATAGCCGAAATTCTGTCCACCACAAAAGCCGATCAATGGAGATGGATACCAACGGAGTTAAATGCAGCCGATGAAGCCACCAGAGCCACACGTAACGTTGATTTCACTAGTAATTCCAAGTGGATAATGGGACCGGAGTTTCTGAAGCTAGATGAATCGAAATGGCCAAATAACACAACGCTTTCAAAAACAGATTATTGTCACTCGGAGGATCAGCCTAAAAGTGTCTTACATTTTTGTGAAACTAATGAATATCGTTTCATTGATTTCAAACGATTTTCAAATTTTTTGAAATTGAAGAGGACGTTAGCATGGGTATTGCGTTTCATAAATAATACCAGGCTCAAATGATCACATCGAAATTCGGAGGAGCTTGTGGCTTTAGAGATTGATACTGCTGAAAAAGTTATTTGTCGCCTAATACAAAAGGAAGCATATGGTCCTGAGATATCGTGTCTCGCTAAAGGGAAAGCCTTGTCCAAGTCGACTAGCATATATCAACTAACACCATTCATTGATGATGATTTGGTTCTCAGGGTCAAAGGAAGAATTGACAATGCCTCTTGTCTGCCAGAATCAGCACGCCGCCCAATCATTCTGCCGCCACGTCATCATGCTACACTGCTAATCGTCAAATACTACCACCGCCTCAGACACCACCAAAATGACCACGTCGTTATCAACGAAATAAGACAACGTTTTTGGATACCAAATTTACGTTCAACATTGAAATTGGTAAAGAAACGATGTCCTATATGTATTCGAACATCTGCTAAGCCATCAATGCCATTAATGGGACAACTGCCAATAGACCGACTCACGCCTTATGTCCGGCCGTTCAGTTATGTCGGATTGGACTATTGTGGGCCGTTTAATGTGACTAACGGCCGCAAGCAGGAAAAAAGGTGGATTGCTTTATTTACTTGCCTGGGGACAAGAGCAGTGCATCTTGAGATGTCCCAAGACTTATCCACTGATTTGTTTTTACTTTGCCTTCGAAACTTTGTCAATCGCCGTGGAACACCTGTACGAATACGGAGCGATAATGGCACCAATTTTATAGGCGCCCAGAAGGAAATGACAGCTGAAAATCGATTTTTTGATTTCGACCAGATACAACAGCATCTTTCCAGGGACAATGTTGAGTGGATATTCAATTGCCCCGCCAATCCTCACGCTGGTGGATGCTGGGAAAGATTAGTGCAGTGTATAAAACGCTTGTTGTATCGAGTCTTGAAAGAAGAAGCGCCACGCATTGAAACCTTTAGAAGTGTGATGATAGAGGCTGAAAATATTATTAATAACCGCCCTTTGACTCAATTGCCCGTGGATGCAGATACGGAAGAACCTTTAACTCCAAACCATTTTTTACTTGGCGGTGTAAGTTCTACACAAACTCCAAGCCCTGAAGCAGAGAGAATATGTCTGCGTAAGCAATGGAGAATTGCACAAAATTTAAAAGACAGAATGTGGAAAAGGTGGGTCTTGGAATATCTGCCGCAACTGATACGCCGTCCAAAATGGAGAGATGAGACTCCTGACCTTCAGCCTGGACAACTTGTAATTATTCTCGACCCCAGTCTGCCCAGAAGTCAATGGCAAATGGGAAAAATTACGAGAACATTTGCTTCGAAAGATGGTCGCATCCGTTCCGCCGAAGTAAAGACAGCCCATGGATTACTCCGCAGACCATCGGTCAGATTAGCCACTCTAAATTTTCATGAATCCTAGCAATAGGGAGGATTCACGGCGGGGGGAATGTTGAGGCAAATCTGCGCAGTTGAACTTCAATTTAAGTCTTCGGAATGCAACTCTAGAAAAATGCAACTATGTGGTTTGCCTTTCAACAAGATGTTGCAGATGCTGCAGCCAAATTTGAAAAGCAGCAGTTGATCACCGAACTTGGACGGACAAAAACACTAAAAGAAAACAGGTCAAGTCGATCTAAAGAACCATTTGTATCTCTTTTTCTATTTTTATTTAACCTTACTGAATTTTAAACGAAACGATTTAATTTAAAATACAAAACCGTAGTTCTAAACAACTGTGTTTTTGTTTTCAATGTGTCGCAGCCAGCGGTACGCCACACAAAGGATGTTCGGTAGCCACGATAACTTCTCCATCCCCCTCTTGAGCGCTGCTTCGTCGTACAGTTATATGATCGGGAGTTTGGGCTTCTAGCAACTTATACGGAAAACAATTTTCATCAAATTTCACGTCGCTTGAAATCATTATCTTCTTTTTCTCGGATCCCATAATCTGTATCCGTTGGGTGCATATCCAACCATTACCATTTTATTGCTTCTTGGATCCAGTTTCTTTCGATTATTCCTTGGTATCTAACTGTAAGCTTTGCATCCGAATACCCTTATTTTTTCAAATTTTGTTATTTCACCGAACCACATTTCGGCTGGAGTTTTTGAATTATTTATGCTTCTTGTCGGGCACCGGTTAACAATATACACTGCGGCAAGTGCAGCTTCACATCACATATTTCCTGTTGAACCTTTCGGCGACACCATTCTGTTGTGGGGAATACGCAACGGTTGCTTCCAACTGTATACCCTTCAATTTGTATATGTTCTTTCGATATATATTCTCTCCCTTGATCAATTGTCATCTTTGATACGGCCATCTCACTAAATAAGCGGGTCAACATCGCTTCATATTCTTTGAACGCCATAAACACATAGGACTTCTTCTTTATCAAATAAATCATTGGGAAATGAGTGCAATCATCAATGAAACTCACAAAATATTTTGCTCCATTCCACGCTATATTTTCGAATGGTCGACAAACGTCGGAATGTATACGCTCCAACACACGTTTAGATCTTGCACGTGTGCCATCAAAAGGTTCACGGCATTGTTTACCTTCTGCGCACACGTCACAGAAATCCAACGGTTCCTCTTTTAAGTTTACATTTTGGATTATGTTTGCTTCGGATAACTTATCCAATCCACCAGTACCAGTATGATCAAGTCTTCGATGCCACAGCAATGAATTATTTTTGTTACATGACATAGCTTTGTCCAGATAAATACCTATTCTTAGTTCATAGAGATTTCCATGCAGCTTTGCCGATGCAATTGTCTCATTGTCCTTACTAATCTTCGTACTTCCACAAACAAACTTTACGTCGATTCCGGCCTTTGTCAACTTTCTTACTGATAAGCGATTGTCACGTAAATCGGGCACATACAACACATTCTTCATTATCATTCCGTTGATTTCTCCATACTGTTTTGCAAAAACAGATTGGTAATTTTTAGCCACACTTATTTAGGCAATAAATGCCATTTTCTATTCTGAGACCTCTTCGTGTCGATCAGATAACTTTGCATCCTCCATTATCAGCCTTTCCTTGACCATATTTAATGTTAGGTAAACTTCGATGACTTGTAATGACGTAACTAACGGGTCATACCTTTCAGGCAATGTTAGGAAAAATTGAACAGTGAATTAGTGATTTCTTGGCAAATACTGATTGTAAACTATCCCACATTTCCTTCGCCGTATTTTTCTCCCTGACATAGCATAAGTAATCCGAGTGAATGAATCCCACCAGTCTATCTTTTGCCTTCTGATCGTTCTTCTTAAACATGGCAGCTGCTTTAGGTTCCAAGGGTGGAGCGTCGGTCAGAACTTCCATTAATTCCAAATGGTCCATATGCAATCTTACATGAAACTGCCAATCATCAAACCCCGAGCCGTTAAACTGGGGTATGCCGTGAGATTCTTTTGAGTCGCCTATAACCTATTGAATCTCAGTTTTATTTGAAAGTTATTTTATAATATTAAAATTGAATAAAACACAAATGAACGTTAGGAAGTTTCTTGATAGAGTGAAAGAAAAATATGTAGGAAGTAAAACTTCAACTTGATATTTCCCTTTCCGATTGCTTTCAATTTAAACTACTTTGTTCTTCAACTATAACTATGCCAAGTAGAATCTTTAATGTTATTTCTAAAAACAGAAGTCAAATTTGATATTTCTTTTCCTAAAAATAAAAAAAAAATTAATAACGAAAAAAAAACCACAATTATCGCAAGAAGAAAATTTGTTTCGAGCAAACAAGTATTTTGATAGAACATCATAACAACAAAAAATGTACCGTTACACAAATAAAGCAAATTTGTGGGTGGCTTTATAAATATAAAACGCACCTTAATAGTGTCAAACTGGAATTTTTTTTTAATGCAAATTGATATTCCGTGATAATTCAACCAATGAATCTCTGAACTACAATAACCGAAGAGAGATGTGGTGGTGAAATTCTTCCTTATGTACAAGTAATTTCACTCAATTTACTATGTAGTGTCCAGCACTTACCACTAGCCTGCTTTACAAGCGTTTAGTCCTATTTTTAATTATATGATTCCATTTTCAAGTTCTACGACCCCCTCCAAATACATATCGATTTCATTTCGAACGACCCGCAACAATTCACATGTTGATACAACCATTATTATTATCATTCAAATACAGTTCAGCCCATCAAATATCATTTATTTGTTATTTTTGGTAGCATTTTCTCACCTTGAATGAACTAAAATAAGACATTCATTCTTACCATTCCGACCCCCCCACTCATATCCTCACCCTTTGTAACGGTGTGGAAGTGTACAGCAAACGTCAAACTCGAAACGGCCTGCCTACAATTTTGATTCGCTACTACGCCACCTTGGAGCAGTTACACTGTTGTTGCTGTAGACATTGCTGGTGATGGCGGTGTTGCTCTGAATGTTGTAGGTACATGTTTGATTTCAATACATTTTAATGGAATGAAAATTCATTGAATTTCCCGGGTCTATGAAAATGCGCATATGCGTGTTCCAACAAAAAAGAAAAAAAACAAGTCTGAAATCAAACGGTAGGAATAAGCGGATGAAAGCAGAAGAATGCCTTATTGCAAAGCGTGTATGTACTCACTTGACGAGGACGAAAATTCATTGATGAAAATGTTTGTTAGCTGTGCCTGCATGCCCGCCGCCTGCCTTTTTGAATGTCTCCCATCCCAACACTCTCTCCGTAGTCACCATAAACTCGGCTAAAAATAACACACAGTACACGAATACACACTCGCACTCAAACTATTGAAATGAACACACGGGCACTATCAGCTTTTTGGCAAATTGTTGCTCCAGCAGCGTTGAAACTGCTTTGACCTCCTTGCACTCACCCGTTGTTGTCATACCTCCGCTCGACATGACGCTGTTACGAGCGTAAAATGTTACTATCTATATCTTGGTTGTTGCTGTTGTTGTCTTCGAGCAAAGCTTCAAATATTACGCACGCGCTTTAGAACCAAAGTTGCATTATGAATCGTATCACTATTTGGGGTTGAGTGGAGCGTTTTGTTACATATGCAGTTGGTAGTGATCGAATATCCGGACGCCTTAAATTACCTTTAATCTTTGAAACCGGTACAGAAATTTCGAACATATATACATATATAGGGTTATCCATTTAGTGGTTTCAAACCCGTCGGTCTGGCAAAACTGTCAGCTGTTAAATATCTGTCATCTGAAATGGTATTTATTTAGCGATAGGTTTGGAGCTTACGAATATGGATCATTTAACAAACCAAGAACGCGTAAAAATAGTTAAGAGTTACTACAAAAGTCGTGATTCAAACCTGGGCTTTCAATCGAACAAAATTTTCTTCAGCGATGAAGCTCATTTTTCAATCGGTGGTTACGTCAATAAGCAAAATTGTCGCATATGGGACTCGGAGAACCCAAAAGTGATTGTAGAAAAGCCATTGCAGTCGGAAAAAGTGACTGTTTGGTGCGCATTATGATCTGGAGGTGTCATTAGGCCGTATTTTTTCGAAAATGGCGCTGGAAGTATCTTAAAAGGATTCACTACTGCATACTACTGGCATTGTATTTCGTACATAATGGTAGGATCCAAGCATTATAATGAAATAAAGGTTTCATCGAAACTATAGCTTTATGCGTGTTTTATTTAAATTTACTTGAAATCGAAAAATGGGTAACTAATATGTACACATTCACCCAACACCTGTTTGCGCTGCTGTAAAAGTGTCCGGAGTGCTGGAAGAGGCGACAACAAATGCTGTGAATTTATTGTACAATAAAATAAATTATAGAAAAACAACTGATTTTTGCCAAATCGCCAAATTTGACAATTCATACATTTTCAGTCGCAGAGCAAAAATTCCCTTGCATCACATGAATGAGTTACGGGACAATTTCTCACATCCATTCTATTTCCAGACTCACTCTTCAGGACTTTCAGTTTAACGATTATTCCGAACATCAATATTTGAGAATCATTTACTCCACTTGTCGATGACCCAACTAGTCGAAGTATTCGGCAGAAACAGCGTGGTAACCGTTGCTCAAGGAAAGGTAGATGCCTGCATTTAGTGTTTAAACTAACGATCATGATCGGCCACCATTCGCAAAAATACGTATACTAAAAACCTGGTAAATTATACTGAATTTATTGCAACTGAATGAAAACACTTTTTAGCAAATATAGTGCGATGTAACGCAGTTGACAAAAATTCGATTTGTTTCACTTATTAACGAATTAGAGAATATAAAGTTTTGATAAATCGGTACTGGTTTCCAGAATAACAGTGGCCACGCAATCTGGTTCCATTCTCAGAACGAAACTTATCAAACGCATGATATATGCCAAATTTTATTAAATTCAGTGCCATTTGTATTGCAGTATCAGAATGGGTGTGGTTATTGGTCGATTTTACTCAAGTATGGCCAAGCATTATGAATCAAGGCAATGAACAAACATCGCTTAATTTGTATTGGACATGCCAAAATATTTTTCTGTGATGTTTTCAACTAGTTTTACAGCACTAAATGTTGAATTTGCTGCTCTCACTCTCTTATTTCTGAGTTTATTAAACGCAGAAATAAGGAGTCGGTTCGCTCCTGACAAATTTTTCACATCATTATATTCGACATTTTTGTCTATGATTTTTTATTGTACTATAATTCTTGGCAGCAATTTCTAGGATTTGCCATCTATTACAATTTCACGAGTCTCAAAAATAGTTTTCCCATTGTAAATTTTGAACTATTCTACGTTATATGTTAGTAACTCCTTTATGTTGACATATTTAGGCTTCTATAGTCATTTGGTACTTCCAGAAACATAAAAAGTAAATTAGGGGAGCGGCCACCTGTCGACTGTTTCTTACGTAGATCACGATGCCTAACACCTATGTAATCACCAATATACCATTATGTGATTATATATATAATGTTACATACCTTCAGTTGTGTTTAATATATCTTTAACTCTATATACTGCAGCGGAGAGTGTCATCGGGAGAAGGCCCCGAGATGGCAAAATGAAAGGACAACGTTACGTTTTAACAGAATGCGGAGGTGTTATAACAGTTTGCGTCACAAACACGAACCATTCTCACTTCGAAATAATACGAAGTACCGCCGCGAACACGTACGCGACCAACTCATCGCCTACATCCCGTCTAAGTAACGGTATCTGAAAAACCATTTCTAACAGTACAACGGGAACATTGAACGACGACGTATCGTAACGAAACAAAGAAAATTATAACGCACGAACAAGCTCATTAAATATTACACAGTTCCAAAGAGATACCGAGCAAATTTATATCACACACTCACTCATACCACAGCAATAACAATCAGAACTTTCGCCAGCAAAGGTCTCCCTTCATACATGTCCACTCACAACATTTTGCCAACTACGCAAGGAAAATCTCACTAACGAAAAAAAACAAAAATGCGAAAAATTACTATAATTAAACGCAAAAACATTATTATAATTCAGCTAACAGTAAATTGAAAATAACTAAAACCCCAAACGCAACATAAGTTAACAACCCCCACAAAACAGGGGAAAATATTTAAACCCTACGAGAAAACAAGACAAAAAATAAAAAAAAAATCAATAATTCCTAAGAGAGCAGAGCCATACAAAAGGTTAAAGGCATTAGTCGGGGGCTGGTTCTGTGCAAAGTTGGTTGCAACAATGACCGGCCATATGCTTGATAAGTATTTGAAGAAAATTCAATAGATTCTACACGAAACTAACAGAAAAACACAAAATTGTGCATAATATCTACAAAACAATAGAAAAACAGTGTTCAAACATTTGGTTTTGTGCGAAATTTGGATAAAAACACCTACAATATGGTAACTGTCGGGGGCGGTGAAATTTGCCTGAAAACACTTGTGGCCGTTATTGTAATGCTAAGCATTCTGGGTCAATGCGAAATGTCAATTTATCCAGGTAAGTTAAAAATAAACACCAACTACATTAATACATCTCCACCAACCAACGACAATTACGTGCATGCAAAACTATTGGTTATTGTAAAAGGGTGACTTAACACCATCCGGTGAGGGAGGGAGGGGGCAATATGGATTACTCGCAGAACCTATTCTAATAGAAATTGCCTCAGTTAAACGGAGAAGACGTAATATCCACTGATACCAGTGTACAATTTTGCTCTTCACAATGCAATTTAAAGTGAAGCTTTCGACCATATTGCGAATAAATGTTGAGAAAATTCTTACTTAGTATATATGTATATATACTTTGTATGTACATACATATTTATTTAATACGAGTACATACACATCATATTCACACTAATGCGGCCCATAGGAAGAGCAGAAAAAACCGTCCATTCATATTATAAAGGTCCTCCCGACCCTACTCTCAGAAACTGTCGTGAAGAAAAGTAATTTCATTCTGATGCTTTTTTTTTTTGCTGCAAACATGTGTATCTGATCCTTGTTGTTGTTATTTTTCCCCATTTTTTATTATGACGCAGATTTTCTTGTATATGATGTCTTAGTGATGGCAATTTTAGTACTCTAGCTTGTACTCTTTTTGGTGCAAATTGCACTTTTAACAGATCATTTACAGGAGCTTATATCAGGGTTACATGTAAAGCGATGTTTGATTTTATGATGCTGTATTGGAAAACAAACACCTACATATGATTTAAACCATAAGTTCTATGTATTATAGAAC
>JAHXMU010000060.1:2667975-2696266 GCA_019455685.1 Philornis downsi
TATATATATATTTATAATATGAATTAATATAAAATATAAATTTACAATATATAACTAAATAAATAATATAATATAAAATTACAATATATAACTAAAATGGCCTAACTTATTTTCATTTCTAACTGGTAATTTGGTAATTGCTTAATTAACTACGATTAAACTCGACTAAATCCACTTACGTCGTTTTTGGTCGTTACTATAGATATTTGTTGTTTTTTAATATGCATAAAAAATGGATAACGGTTGTGAACCCGTAATATTAATACATAAATACCCATAGTATTAATATATATTAAATTATTTATTACATTCCACACTTCTAATAAAAAAAAAAAACAAAGAAATAACTTAATTTTCTGCTGAATTGTACTAAGTACATCCAACAATTTTAGTTACTGGTTAGTTTATTTCCGAAAACATTCGAAAACAGTTGTTTGTGGATCATATTAAACTCAAACGAGTTTACAGATTGCATGCGAATGAATAAATTTACCGTAAATTTAAACATCATTTGACATTTAAGGCTAATTCAAGGTTATTAAAACAAACGTTGGATAATTTTGCGTGGAAACGAAACGGAATTATTATTCTGGTAATTTTTTTGCTACAAAAATTTTGATATTTAGTACATAAAAATTACAGTAAAATTAATATCAATAAACATCACCTGTCAATACCAGCCTTTAAAAAAAAATATCAGGGCAAGTAATTACGGTGGTTATGTGATGTTGTTGCAAACGGAATTTCGTTGCCATATACAATAAACAAAAAATGAAATTCAAATGAAATTCCGTTTCCGAAATTTTTTGTAGACATTCAGTTTTGCAGTATTTAAGAACAGAGGTTGGTTTAAAGCCAGCTTTAGAGAATGTTAGGTGCATAATTGTTAGGTGCATTTTTTTTTTGATGGAACGAAGGCTACAACAACAAATTTCTACACCGATTTCTTTCCCGATATAGACAAAGCGAGTTTTATACTGAAGCGAGTTATATTCCCTATACAAAATATGCTGAAATTGTGCAACCGGATTTTCGTTCGCACGAATTTTCAATAATTATTCCTTTTTGCAGTATTGACATCGAAAGCAGTGAGTAAATGGAAAATCTGGCATTTGTAGATAATACGCTAGAAAATTATCCTTATTGAAATGGACATTTTTTATAATTAAAATATACCGAAAAAAATGAAATGTAGCTTTTGTAAGGCATTATCAGTCATGTATATTTCACCAATTTCTTACATACAAGTTAATAAAAAAACACGATCACTATGCCAAAACTGAGTGTGCGCGAAAAAATAACATAAGTGTACAAAAATATATTTGAATTGACTTTCGAAATGCTTTAAATGTTTTATTTGTAAACAAATTGTCAATCATGACCCATAAGCCCTATGAAACCACACTTAGGTTTTCGAAATCGTCGGATTTATAGACCTCAGTATAACCAGCATATAACTCCGCCTAACATATAATTTTTGGGTGTAAAACTAACAGGTGTTTCGTGATTGATACCTACAACCAAGAATTTAGGTAAACCAGCTTCAAAAAAAATTTCTCAGGTAGATATGCTGGTTATTAGCCCACTTTTACTTTCTACGGAAAATTCATTTTTTGTATACAGTTTACTTTGTTTAAGCCTGATCATGCACACAATCGGAATTCCATTTATGCGGAAATCAAGTTTTTCTTCTTCGTTATGTCTTTAACATTTCCTGACTTTATTATTTAAAAACAGCAAATAAAAAATGTTAAATACATAGTTATGAAAATATTACGTCCTTCGAATCAAAGAAAAAGGTCTAAAATCACTGTAATAGTAGACTTTCCGTTTTCACTTCGTATGAACGGAATGGTGTTTGCATATACATAATTTGTGTGGGAAACTGCATTCCGTTATATGCTGCCGAGACCTGTTCTTATACATATGCTCTTGCAATTCAAAGGTTTTTATTAGAAAAAAAATTCTCATACAAAATCAAATTTTAAAAACCTAATTTTTCTTAGGTTTCTAATTTTTATGTGTTTTGGGCGATAGTTTTGAGATCCAGCCGAATGAAACTTTCACGCTATAAAAAATTGTAATGCGCTTATTTGTAAAATGTAAAAAATACATAGCGGAAATTAAAGATTAGTACAAGTTGAATGGAATACTACGAAAATTATACTTGATTTTTATTTTTGTTTGAAACAGATACGTCGAACATTTTTTTAAAATGCAACTAAAATTCTTTATGATGATCTGAATGCCTAAACAAACAACTTCTTCAAAACTTCAGGTCTTGGTACGGCTATGAGGGCTATAGTGTTTTGTTTATGTTATTTGAATTTCTTTTCATCCTAAAATTGAGTTGGCATAAATATTTGCATTTCTATTTACTTGATCAAGTGCCAATTGCCTGCAATTTCTTTTGTGGCACAACAAATTTGTTTCAACGACAATGACATTTTGTAGCAAAAGTCTTCTTAAATGAAGTATCATAATTTCAAGTTTATCTTAACGTGATAATAAGTACTTCTTACACTTTTAACTACAAAGAACACTCGTAATATAAAACTGGGAGCTCCGAAATCTTCAGTCATGTTGTTCAATATCAAAATTTTCACTTAATTTAATGAAGAAATTTATTCAAATAAATCAGCGTAAACCTGTCCATTGTACATCGGCCTTTATACTACTCGTCCGAATTCGCTTTAACTTGCTTTAACGGTTCGGAATCGTTTAACATTTAATTAATACATGAAAGGTGGCGCATCAGTGCTGCAAAAACGCTTGCATTTTTCTTACATTGCAATACATTATATTACGTTATGTTCTATTAATATTATGCCAAGTATTAGGTCCACTCATGCGATTGTTTTGTAACTTTGAAATAGTTTTTTTTTGCATTTGTTGACCCTAATTAAGTCTTTATCCAAATAAATTCTACTAATATTTTAAATAGAGATTGTTTTCTTCGTGGCTGGCTTATGAAAATGTTTTTTGGTATGGACTCAAACTCTGTCAAAGGGATATAAGCAATAAATTTATGATACGATTTACGTCACGTACGTTTCGTTTATTAAAAAAATATTAAAATGTTTGGCTTCTAAGGAAATGTACATAATTGATATTATAATTATATTGTTAAAACTATAAATGATTATAATTATCAATATATTCTATTGGAATGATTTTTTGATTCTGAACATTGTCCAGAAAAGTTAAAATAACTTAGCTGGTGTAAAACGTTAACAGATCTTCTGAAAGGATATACATATTTTTTACTTTGCAATGGGATTCCTAATTTTTTAGTATTTGTTCTCGAAAAAGACTTCTATTTCTATTTTCATTCATTTTTTTCAATTGATTTTTTCAGAGGCAGTGATTGCTCATACCCGAAGAAATAATGTTGCATTACATTTGGGAAAGAGTCCACTTATTTCATAAAAACCATTCATCATCCCTGCAATATACGACTTACATTGTGATACACTGTTTATGTGCCCTCTTTGGGTTTTTTACAGCGGCGACTATCTGCCCTCCCCCCTTTCTCAACCTTCTGCTATCTATCTCGGCAAGGAGGACATTTTTAAAACGAAGTTATAAACCAAACTAACAAGACGAATACAACAATGTACAATGCAAAAACGACTTGTTGTCGACATATAGACGACTTCCGTTTATAACTGTTTCCAATTTCAAAGTAAGGAAAGAGGAACAACAAATACAAACAGCTACCGCAGCAGTAGCAGCAGCCCCAAATGCCATTTTGTATGCATGAACCCTCCAGAATATTGGGGTAATCGCACAAGTTAGCGGGCTTTGAGGTAGGATTTTCGGAAGAGAGCGAGTTCGATGTTTGAATAAAAAAGGCGAAAAAAGGATGCCAGATTGGTGTAAGGGGAAAAGTAAACCAATTTGATTAATTACAAGAGGAGAAGACCGATTTAGATGAAGCTAGTAGTTACGAAATATGATTATTTTTTTGTTTGCATTTCTAAATTTAATTAGTGGCTAATTTATAGGGAATTTAATAAAGTAAGAGGATGGTAACATTAACTTACACACTTTCTAGATTAAACGCATTGAGCAATATGGAATTATATGTTAGATTTATATTTAAAGATGTTTCTTGAATCTCGTTTCCGAGACATTGTAAAATTATTCTACATAATACTAAAGGTTATCTGTTCTTTGGGAACAGAGCACGTAAATATATGAAAGTTTTAAAGTGTGGTATAAACAAGCTTTAAGAATAACCGCATATTTGTGTTTTCCATAATCAGGGGTCGATTTACATCAACGTATTTGTTTATTAAAATTCTACGATTTTATTAATTTTTATCTAAAGCTTTCTGTTTTAAATGGCAATCTTCCCAAACTTCAATTAAGAATTTCGTTAAAATGATTTTTTTCCTATATAATGAAACGATTTTTGGCATACCTTTAATATATTCTAATGCCAAAAGTTTAGCTCACTTCGCGTTGTGAAGTTTACTCTTCGAACAAGAAAAGAAACAAAAGAATGAAGTGGCGCTATTGCAAACATCTCTGTTATTGTCAGATTTTCCATTTACAATGGGTTCTTAATAATCAACAAAAATTAATTTCAAATGCCTAGTTTACATTGAAGTTGAAATACATTGTTGCGACTTTTTTTCACAATTATTACTGACGATTACAACTGTACGCCCTACAGACGAAATTCTCACTTCCTATAAAATGCTATCGAAATTTCCAATCATTCTTCACTTAAATTTGATGGGGCCAACGCTTAGGACCGTATACCCTAATATAATTCTATAGGTATTACACCAGTTTGCGTTTATTTCGGTTCATAATTGATCCGAAAATTTGGGATCGGCGGGAAATATACGAGTATATGTGTTTAATCTGTACTGCCAAAAAGTTTATAGTCGAAAACTTTAAGTTACAGTTTGACCATCGTCATGCGGAAGAAACAGATTAAATTTTAACTCGATCAATAAGTTCGGAGACTAAGGAACAAAAGAGATTTTTTTTTTCAACGTGTTGTTCTTCAAGAGTGGTATAATTAGCCAAACGCTTTCTAACAAGAGTTTTTATAGAAGAATTAACAGGTTCCTTGAAATTCACTCAACTCAATTCACTCATTCAAATTTCATGAATTGATCCAATTATTGTTTGGAACATTCTTTTGAGATTTGTGAACGACCGGCAGTCGATGGCGGCTATGGGTGGATAGAGTGATAATTCGAAATTCAGTCTACGCAAATTTGCCAGTGTAACCATCCATCCGTTTTCAAAGCCCAATTTTTCATGCAAAATATTACTTTTTATATTTTTGGGATTTCCGATATATTTTTCAATTTTTTATGGCTCGTCCTTCTGATGTAACTTCTTTAGAGTGTGACCACTAAGTTCTTTATTATCGGTGCCCGTATTACCTTGTTCAAAATCAGTAAACCATTCATAAACGGTTTTGTTTTCAGGTTTGCTTTCTTACCAACGTGTTGTTTTTTGAAAATTTATCACTTTCTGATCATTCTCAAATAAGTTAAGCAATCTTAAGATGTGTGGAAATTAAGCATTAATAGTTACTGAAGGTGAAAAAAGTTTGAATCGGTGAGAACCGTCTAATAATGTTACACTTAAGGGGAAACAATTGCTTTAAAATTCAAAATATCAATTTACCAACCAATTCCTTGCGGATGTCGGGATGTAGTATTTGGCAACTTGCAATATACATATGTACATGTAAAAGAAAATAAGGGCCATAGTCTACTATACAGTTGTAACAAAATTTGCAAAATTTTCTTGGAAATGTGCATCATAAATTGTGTGTGCACATATAATAGCCAAGAATTTAAGCCAAAAGTAGAATGAAGTGATAAAATACTTTGCGAATTTATTAATTTCCTTTTTCTATACAAACAATAATTCCAAAAATGCTCAAATACAGATACAAGACGAATACAATTAAACAACTTGAAATTTTCCTGACTACTTGCAAGCAAACAATAGAAAATTCCATTTATCCCTATCTGGCAGCACTCCAAGCAAAACCTCCATTGCACTTTTCAGTGTAGGCTACTCAACAAACCAAACAATACGAAAGCAACCAACAGCCACTTTCCTCAAGTACCCATTCTTGCGATTCTTTGGTTCTGCGACCTCTCAGTTAGTGGCTGATTTTGGTGGTTGTTGAATGCGGCGCTGACGACGACTAAGACGACGATGATGATGATAACGATAGATCGGAGAAAAAATTACAGGGGTAGAGGCATGGAAGAGCAAACCTTACTTGCTTTCATTTCTGTTCTTTCTACGTCACAACCTGTGTATTATAAAAAATTTTTATACCATTTTTATATATTCAACAAGCACACACCCAAACATACATATCTCCTTAAGCATACACATACAGAGACATTTTCACGCAGGATATATGTTTGTGTATGAGTTCGTATTATAGCCCATTTTGTTTGCTTTTGGCCCTCTTAATAACGATTGAACTTTAGATTTCATATTCTTCAACAGCAAGAGAATATGAATAGCAACGAATGAGATGGCAAAGAGAAAATCACGATGTGGAACGGGGAACCAATGAAGGGATTGACTAGGATGGAGGGACCAAACATTTAGATGCCCTGAAATAAAAGAACTGAACTGAATCAAATGCGTAAGGGCAAAAAATCAATTTCAATCTGTTAGCCAGTAGAGTACGAGGCCCGTACGATAACTTCTGACATCCTATAGGATGCCAATCTTGCCCTTAAGCTTAGTATGCAGTTCAAAAGAAGTTTTAGCTTCCCATACATAATGACTGTTCAGATAACTTTTAGCCCCAAATTTAAAGAAAGAGAAAAAACTGCAACAGCTCCACGAAAATTCGAAGGTGCAAGATCAAATCGAAAGTGAATGTGATTCGTCATCTTCAATCCAAGATCCAATTTTCTTTCTTATCTTCCAAAATGTGTGAGGCCTAGTACTGTTGTTGCGGAAAATCACGCCTTTTCTATTTTCCAATTCTGGACTAGAATTTCTTTCAGTTCGCATTGTTATAAAGAATACACTTTTCTTTGTGATTGTGTCTAAGCAATAAATCACAAGTGCTTATCCGCTTTATTTAGTTGATTTTCTTCACGTCGTGCTGAATCTAAATATAAAGCTATTTGACTGGTCCAACAAAGCTATTGGTTTTCAACGGTCGTGTGCGACACTTCGAGCTTCTTTGCAAGTTATCGAACACAAACGGCTTTGATGTCGCAGCCATCAACCTCATCTGGCCGACCGCTGCGGTGGTTATCTTCGAGTGTAAAATTTGCAGAACGAAATTTGGTGAACCAATTTTGGCATGCACATTATGTTGAGGCATCTAAACCATGCACGTCACATGCACCCTGGTATGCTTCCAGGGCTTTTTGCCTTTTCTGAAACAAAAGAACAAAATATGGTGATAATTCCCCTCCATATTCACAACGGGTTTAAATGGTAAACTGACCACTGAAAATACTATTACGCATCATAAACTTGCGTGTGAAATGTCAGCTGTATAATGATTGATGTAACATATGATGAGTTAAACCACTTCAGAAATAACAACATCACCATCTTTGCGAAAAACCCCAAATTACTTTCTGGCCATTCCAATGGATTTAAGGAAGAAGCATGTTACCGCCTAAATATAAGTGTTTACGGGGAAAAGCGACTTAAACGACGACACAAAATACATTTCATTCCTTATTGTTGTTGTATTTATTTAGACATGTATTTATATTTGCGTCTAATCCCGTCAAAAATTTGGTATAGTACATTATGAGTTAAGATATAAATACCTAAATTATTGCCAACTACGAAATTCCAGTCAGAGTCAAACTGCTCATGTTATAACATAGAATTGAAGTTATTAACAGCTCTAAGAATACTTTTGATGATAATTTTTTACATACTGGATAAATGACCAAATAAATGAACAATTAAAATATCGGAGAGCTCAAAACCGAACACTTATAGGTATTTTCCAATAATAATCAAGAAAATGTGCCTTATATCGTATACGTATTGATCTATATTTAGTTAACTACGAAACAATAGGAAAATATACCAAAACAGAACCAAAATATTTCTGGAAAACTTTCCCAACGCTTCCACTTCTTCTCTCTATCTATTAGCTTTTACGTGTTGGAATATAATTAACTGGAGTTCATAACTGTAAGAATAACCAATAAAAAAAAAAAAAATATAAAAATAACGCCGAAGCAAACTGCTAGGTATAACTGCTACCAAATACCAACTATTTTTGTAATATCTATTTTTAGCAAAGGAAATGGCAGAAAATGAAGGCAGAGAAACTAATTTTATACAATGCGATATGTAAAACCAATATATAACTTTGTAACGCATATCATTTGAATAAGAGAAAAGTTCCAAAAAGTGAATTAAAAATGTGCCCAGAAATATACTTGAGGCAAAATTAACGAGCCGTGAGTGCTTTTAGGTAGGTAGTACCAGTACTAATCTAGCCTAATCTATAACTTTTTTTTGTTTATAGAAACGGCATTTTTGCATTTTATTTTATTTACCATATGGAATTTTTCATATTACACTAAAAAATTATTCTAGCAATGTCCTATCAAAACATTTTCACAAAAAATCGATAGAATAAAAAACGCTAAACATAAGATGCGACTACAAATTAGAGAACTTTCATAACTGGGTGCTTCATATCCCAGATTTGATCGATTTGAGTTAAGCATCTCTTTATTTTGTTTCTTAGAAATTTGTTGATCCTTCATTGTCGCCGTAAGTCTCCAACGGAGGATAAACATTACACTATTTGGCGATGGGACACTTCATCTTTGAATTACACACCTATTTGTGCTTTAATGCTTTTTTTTGTATTTGATGATTTAGAAACAAACTTTGACTCCCTATGGAAGACATAGTTTTGTTCAAACCTTTTAAGGAAACTTTAAAATAAGGCCATTATCGTAATTGGCTGCATCATTTCCAAGATATAGAAACTTTTTTAGACTTCTGATTTTCAAACAAGTTTTTGAATCAATAAGGTTATTCAACTGTACTCCTGGCAGGAACTCACTCGGTCAGTTTGTTGCCTCGCCTACCGAAAAAATACACGATATTAATCGAAAAGTTAAAAGGGATTGTAATGAAATACAGTAGAACAACCTTATAACTAACATGTTTATAGCGTATACATTTTTTTGTTGTCCTAATGACTGTATGAGCTTTGCATAGAAATTCCTACGTTTATAGCGAACACTCTTGAAGCGAACTTTCCATTCCCGATAAATACATTTTGGTACAACTTTTTACGTTTATAACGAACATTCTTGGAGCAAATATAATAATTTCATACATTAAAAAGTCTAGAAATTATCTTTTGAATTCGTTCAAACAATGTGGAACTTAAATATGTCATTTTTTGGGAGCACTGATGGTTGAAAAGGCACAATCTAACAGATATATTAAATTCCCAGTCCACAACAATTCTTTGTTAATCAATCAAAATTTCGACATCAGTGTTATATTTCGCGGTTGAGGCGCAGGTTAATCTTACTATTTTTGTGGTCATCATGGTTACAATTCGACATTCACATTTTCATTGCTCATGTTACGTATGTATCACAAAGGACAGGGTGTCCGTCGGGAAGGTATACTACTTTGTTTTGCCGCCATTTTGGTAAACATTAGTCTTGACTTCTCATATTTGGTAGTCGTGAAATAGAGACGTGGCTAATTTATTATGGAAAAATATTCGATAAACCAACGTGTTTTAATCGTTAAAACACTTTATCAAAATCAATCATCGATTATTGTGACGATGAGAAAGTTACGTGAAATTTTTGGGAGAAACAACGTGCCAACAAGACGCACTATTTATCGTGTAGTAAATGATTTCGAAGAAAGAGGGTCTGTAGCTGATACGGCCAAGCATGGACCACAACGTACTGCAATATCGGCTGAAAACATTACTGCTGCTCAAGAAAGTGTTCACAACAATCCATCAACCTCAATTCGACGCTGTGCTCAGGAGCTTGGTCTCCAAAGAACAACTTGCCCCAATTTTGCACAAGGATTTGCATTTGTTTCCATTTAAGATTCATGAAAAAATCATAATGAGTGACGAGGCACACTTTCATTTGAATGGATATGCGAATAAACAGAATAGTCGTTTCTGGGCAATGGAAAAACTTCAAATTATTCATCAATCACCTTTGCATCCATTAAAAGTGAGAGTGTGGTGTGCAATTTGGTAAGGAGGAATCATTGGACCTTACTTTCTTGAAACTAAAAACGGCGTAAAGGTAACTGTCAATGGGAAGCGATATCGTGATATGATTGAAAACTTTTTACCGCCACAACCGCATGCTTTGGGCTTGATTAGCATGTGGTATCAACAAGACGGTGGGATATCGCATACAGCCAGGATTACAATGTAATTACTGCGAGACCTTTTTCCACAACAGTTATTTCAAGAAATGTTGATGTTGATTGGCCTCCACGGGCGCCTGATTTGACTGCTCCGGACTTTTTTTGTGGGGATATCTGAAAAGTAAGGTTTATGCAAGCAAACCATAAACACTTGAGCAACTCAAACAAAATATTCGTTATAAAATTAATGAAATACCGCGTGAAATGTGTGAGAATGTAATAAAAAATGTGCTCAAAAGGGCTCGTATTTGTGAGGCTGACAGAGGCGAACATTTCCATACATAATTGCCGACATTAAATAAAACATTTATCAATATAACTTCCACTCTCTTTCATTTATCAACAATTATAAACAAACAAGGTAGTATACCTTCCCGACGGACACCTTATATTTTGATTTAAAATGATATATTCGGCTTTTTTAGTAAGCAAAATACCATTTTTGGTTTATTCCAAATTCAAATCTAATCAAAGCGAATGAAGGTTTCAAAATAATTATAAACCGTTGTGGATCAATAATCAATCAAAAGAATCTTTACAAAGGACACAACAAATTTCGCTTATAACGCTCTAAAAGCTCTGGTCCTTTCATTTTTATTATAACTGTGTGCTACGCACGTATTAGTTTTTGTTTACATTGTTTTCATTCAGATGCTATTCAATTTTGTATAATATACTATATATTTGAATAACAATATTTTCACGCTCTACCATCTCGTGTCTATTCGTTAACATACAAATCCCTTTTCTATAAGTCGGGCAAGAGTGTAAGTAGCAAATATTCTCATTTATTTGTTTATTGTCTTAAGACTTTCAAGTTTTGGGGTATAAAATATCGTTTCGAATTTCATGCTCGCCAGTATTTCGGCGCTATGATTATTTTGTCGTGGTGCTTGCCCCGATTTAATTGTCCTTCTTTGAACGTTGTTAACCTCGATGTCCTGACAAACACACCTGAACACTCGACAATTCTAGCACAAGCATCTCAAACTGGTGTTCGGAAGTGAGAGTTCCTCCGTATCCTATTCATGGGATGCAAGGAAATTGGCATATGAATAATCATCACATTTGATTATGGGATCGAACTCCGATGTAACATTTCTTGGGGCGCTGGTTACCTCGAATTTCTCTTGATCTGTTGAATACTTCGAAGAACGATAATGATTTCCTCCACAATTTAGCCACCTAGCTATTTTACAATCTTGTCTTTATTTTAAATTACTTTTGTTCTATTTCCAGGACTTCGCCGTCGACCTTTACAACCGGCGCAAAGCTCCTCGTACGAAGTCAATTCTGATTTTCTCACCCAGTTAATGGAAGAGAATGCGCGACGGCGTCTGCAACAACAGTTTGAACAAAATTTAGAGTTGATTAATATGAAGTTGATGCGTCAAAGGCAGCGTGAGGAACGTCTGCGAGAACGTTATCGCCAACAAAAGTTGGTGGAAATGGCTGCTGAAAATGAGGACGATTACGAATATTTGCGCAAATTTAAGGACACAGGCGACAACAACAATAATCCCCGGAATAGCTTAATCACCGACAACAATAACAATATTGACAACAGCAACAACTTGCAGTATGAACAATATGACAACACAAACCAAGATTTCAGTTACAAATATCCCACTATACAAAATATGCAGAATATACGAGATCGCATTAACTTTGCGGTGAATCCAAACGATCCTCGGTACTATGAAACGGAAGATGAAAATGCTGGCGGCTATTTGGTGGATAACATTGAAGCGAGCAGTGCGATGCAGCAACTGAGGGATGAGGATGCTGGCAGAGAGGATGATGTCGGTGTCGAAGTGGACAAGGAAGAAGATTTAGATTCCCAAGTTTTGGAAGAGTACGAGGAGTACACGCCACAAGAAGAGACCGGCATTGTAGTGGACAACAAGCTTGGTGCTAAGACTGGAGAAGATCCTTCTACAATGATCTTACCACCATCGCAACAGGCCGGAATTATCGGCCAAAACGGCAACGCTAACTTCCACCGAATCAAGCCACAATCTGCGTCAGCATCCACCGTTGCTGGGGTGAATGCAGGAAATATCAAGCAGTTCCAGACTGGTGTGGCCCCGGCCCGTCAAGATATGACAACACTTATCGATAAATTACAGCCCAAAAACAATAAACTTCCGCAAACACTGGATGGGTCCGGTGAAGGCGGTCACATGGTGGTGCGCGAGCACTTAGGCATGAAGGGCGAAATGGGCATGTATGTGGTGGCCTTAATTGCGGGAGTAAGTGCAGCAGCTACTGTAGGTTTATTCGTACTGGGCATAGCATGGTACACGTAAGTATTACAAATCTGTGGTTAATTTAAAAAACTATAAAATTTATGTTCTCCAATTTGCAGATTTCATAATCGAAGTAAAGCAGCAGCGGATGTTGATTATCCCGCTTATGGCGTAACGGGTCCCAATAAGGATATTTCACCGTCGGGTGATCGAAAGTTGGCTCAAAGTGCTCAAATGTACCATTATCAACATCAGAAGCAACAGATTATAGCTATGGAAAATCGCCAAAATAACGAGGAGAACTGTGAAATGTCTTATGTGGAAAGTGATGATGACAATGAGGAGGGCGATTACACAGTATATGAATGTCCAGGGCTAGCACCGGTAAGTGCTAAAAAACAAAATTTGAATGAAACAGTAGACAGAAATAAAATGTTTCAAAATAACATGTATGTACAGAAATGTTCATTAAACTTTTGGGATTCTCTGCTGGGGTTGGTCTCAGATTGTATGTAACTTTCATAATCCTCCAATATTTGATAATTGTTAGTTAGTATTTTTAGATGTTTTGCTAGTTCGAAACATTTAATGAAAGTGAAAAATTGAGGAATTCTCTATTATTCTCGTAATCACTAGTTGCGAGATCTCGAAGAAATAAACACAGAATGTAATGATGCAGCTGAAATTATTCACATTATCGTCGAAATGTTGGGTCTCCGAATTAGTGTACTTCCAACGGCTGTTTTGATATAAATTTCAGCTCTTTCATAGAATGAAATAAAGGATCGACTGATTTTGAGATTTAAATATTATATGAAATTTAAATCATTCAGGAAGGAAATACAGGTGATTAAGGTAAAGTCGAAGTTATTAACTATTTAAAAAAAATAATATGTTAAATTACGTACTATTTCGGCCAATCCGGCCATATTCCAAATATCACTCAGTATGATGCTATGAAACTATTGTACTATTCCTGCCCTCTCAATCGATGAATGCGAAAATAATATCGTTGCTATGCAATAGAATATTCCGATGATTTGTCTGTAGCTTAAAGTCTGTGTTTTCAATTGCGATAATTGTTATTGTCTTCGGAGGCAGGTAGTTTTATATTTCCAATGAATGGGTGTAAGCTCACTGAATGTGAGAAGCTCTCCCAAATCTCAAAACCACAAATAACTCCGTGAAGGAACAAAAGAAATAAAAGAAGGAAAATTGTTGTAAAGTTATTAATGTTATAATTTGTCTTACAAATAATATATGATTAATAATAATAATAATAATAATAATAATAATAATAATAATAATAATAATAATAATAATAATTGGGTTATACAAATTGCTAGATGATATTATCGACCGCCGCACTCAGATTCTACAGGCTGTCAGTAGCAGATTGAAAAGGTACCTCACAAGCAGGAAAAGGAGAATAGATAACACTCTCTTCGTATTTAACCAGCGGAAATTCTATCGTGAGCTGGAGAAAAGAAACAGTGTAGAGTTGGGAATCCCTCAGACACCTGTTCAATCGGAAATAGAACAATTCTGGGGAGGATTATGGGAAACACCTGCAACTTTCCACGAAAATCCAATATGGACAGAATCATTGCACACGAGGGAAATGCGAGGTAGTACAATCTCGGAATCCGATCTAGGCGCAGCGTTAAGTAAGGCTAAGAATTGGAAGGCGCCAGGAGTAGATGGTATTCAGAACTTCTGGTTGAAGCATTTTACATGTGTTCATCCACATTTGGTATCAATTTTTAATGAATTCTTAAATGGGGGAACGCCAATGCCAAGTTTTCTTACAATGGGGAAAACGTTCCTTTTATATAAGAGTGGTGATACTACGGACCCTCGGAACTACCGTCCTATTACCTGCTTACCAACTATATATAAATTGCTCACCGGAATAATATCGGAGAAAATCTACAGCCATTGTGCTGAGAATAACTTGTTACCGTTGGAGCAAAGAGGATGTGCTAAGAACTCTAGAGGTTGTAAGGAGTTGGTCACAATAGATGCAATTGTAACAAGAAATTCGATTTGTCATCAAAGAAATTTAAGTGTGGCGTACATTGATTACAAGAAGGCCTTTGATAGTGTACCCCATACTTATTTGATACGAACTCTGGAGAATAACGGAGTGGACCGAAGAATAGTTGAATTTTTTGAGAGAACAATGCCTTCATGGAGGACACATATTATCCTTAATGGCATTTGTACTCGCGAAATTCGTATAAATAGGGGAATTTTTCAGGGAGATGCATTCAGCCCGCTGTGGTTTTGTCTGAGTCTAACACCTCTCAGCAGAGCATTGAATAACTCCCCTAATGGATATCGAATAAAGCACCAACAAAGACAGTCTGCAATCACCCATCTATTATATATGGATGATTTGAAGTTGTTCGCACGGTCAAGGTACCACCTATCGAACCTACTGGATATTGTGGAAAGGTTTAGCAATGATATTTCCATGCAATTTGGGTTTGATAAATGTAAGTCAATAGAGATGGTAAGAGGCCAAGTAATACATTCAGACGGATTTTCACTGAATGAGGGCGTAATTCAGATGCTGGATTCCGATCAGTCTTACAAATACTTAGGTGTGGAGGAAATGAGAGGAATACATCACGCAGTAATAAGGGACAGCTTGAGAACGCAGTGTGAAGTTAGAATACGGAGACTATGTAGAACCAAATTGAATGCTAGGAACATGATTAAGGCTATCAATACCTATGCCATCCCAATCTTATTGCATTCATTTGGAGTGATAGTGTGGTGTGATACAGATTTAGATTCCCTGCAAAGGAAAATCCGAACAATCCTGACAAGTTTTGGACAGCATCATCCCCAGGCTGCCGTTGAAAGGGTAATGTTGCCGCGAAGGTTGGGTGGACAGGGGATAATGAATATCAAAAATCAACATTTTAATCAGGTCCACAAACTACGGGAATTCTTTTATATGAATGCAGCGGAGATCGAACAATATTCTGTTTTGGTTAATTTGGACGAAAACCACACACCGCTCAAACTTTCTACACCGCAATACAATCCTCTAGAGAGTATAAGCAGTGATGCCGATATTGTGGAGCAATGGAAACGCAAGGCTATACATGGCAGATTTCCACACCAATTGGAAGTGGACAATGTGGACAGAAATGCGTCTACAATCTGTTTTCAGTATGGACAACTGTTTCCGGAAACAGAGGCTTTCTTAATGGCAATACAGGATGGAATAATCCACTCTAGACATTATCGACGAGTTATTCTACATGAGGACGTTGATAACAGATGCCGAAGATGTGGCCAGGCTCCGGAAACTACAGACCATATAATTAATGGCTGCTCCGTAATGGCCAGTACTGCATATCTAAGGAGGCATAACAATGTGGCAAGAGTAATTCATCAAATTCTTGCAATTAGAAGTGGTTTTGTGGAGGAAAGGGTTCCTCATTATATGTATCACCCTGAGGAGGTTCTGTTGAGTACGGAATATAAATTGTACTGGGATCGTACAATTTCAACGGATAGGACTGTTATCGCCAATAGACCGGATATCGTTTGGATAAACAAGCGCGGAAAGGTGGCGTATATTTTTGATGTCGCAGTGCCACTTTCCGAAAATGTTAATCGCACAATTGCGGAGAAAATTTCGAAATATACGGATCTGGCGTTTGAGATTAAACAACGGGAGCATCTGCGACGGGTGGAGATTATACCGATAGTGATCTCAAGCACTGGAATAGTGGTGAATTCCGTATCTCAGCATGTGAGTGAGTTGGGACTATCTGGGCACTTGCACGAAATGTGTAAATCGGTTGTGCTTGATACATGCAGGATAATGAGAACATTCCTGGGGTAATGTGTGAATGTGAATATTGATGAAATGTGACAAGATGTGACGAAAATGTGACAAAAAAAAAAAAAAAAAAAAAAAAAAAAAAAAAAAAAAATTATAAATATTAATAATGGACACAACAGTGCTGAAGTGACTTGTGGCCGAGTCCACCGTCATGTTCAGCTATAAATGGACCCCAGCTCGCGCGGTATCTGGGGGGGATAGAGGCGTGGGAATAATAATAATAATAATAATAATAATAATAATAATAATAATAAAGCACCCTTAAGATTTTGCCGCATGCTTGCTTTCATGTTGCGATTTCCGTTCTTTATATTTCGTTATGCCTACAATTGCTAATGTTGCATCACCTAAGACAGTTAAGTTGAAATTTGATTTGTCGCTTACTATAGTGGATAGTAGCTCAAAAACGCATTGGCGATTAAAACAACACCAATATCATCAAGCAGCACTAAACAAAACTATATAATAACACATTTACATCAAATCATACCTGGGTAACAAATTTCTAATACTATTTTCAACCAAATTGTAATGAAATTTAGCCAATCGCTTAAAATACCAATTGGTTCACAAAATTATTGGTTTACACCAATTAGTATTTTTGAAACATATCATCTACGAAAGCTGTAAATTGCAATGTGGGTGTAAAGAGTTTAAGAAAAATCGAGTTATTCAACTTAAAACGATTGGTATGATTTCATTACAATTGATAATTGATAATATTGGTCTAAAACCATTACGATTGATTAGAATAATGCTATTTAAAAAGAATGTCATTACAATTGGTTTCAAATAATTGTAATGAAAACATCAATTAATCAATTTAAACAATGAAACGATTCCATGTATGTGTGAGATAGTTGTTTCATTAGTTAGTAAGAAATTCAAACTGGCAAATTTGATAGATTTCCTAGAGTAGCATTTGCACTGTAAAGAGTATTTTATGGATACAAACACAAAAAAAAACATCGCAGAAGATTGGACGAATTATTAAGGAACGTTTAATCTTTTACAGATAAGTAAACTCTGTTAGATATATCTGTGGCAGTTAAGTGGGAGCTTGCTCTTTCTCATACAATTGTATAAAAAAATTCATTCGGTATCAATTTTTTTATACGCAGTATGTATTTCTCTTAATTTATAGACTGGCGAAATGGAGGTGAAAAATCCACTATTTTTGGATGATACTCCTGTAACACCCTCATTGGGCAATCATTCCATAACTCAGGTTTCGGCTCAACAGCCCTCGGTCAAGAAAATCTTTGAAAAATCCCAACAACAGCAGCAGCAGCAACAACAATCGACTTCAAGTGCAGCAGCACCTACATCCGCTTCCGCGACAGCAACAGTAACTAATGTGGCAGCGTCTTCCGATGACAAAAAACAAAAAAAATTAAGAAAATAAATGAACTAAGAACCGTAAACAAAAAATTATAACTTTTTTGCTTTTATAAACATACCGAGAGACTAATATAGCATATGGAGTATAAGATTTTCAAAGAAAGTAGAGACAATATTGACAAATGCAAATATAAACAAAAGGAAAGTGGTGCGAATGTACATCCTGTACCAAATTATTTGGTAGTTTGATAAAATCATTAAAAATCAAAATATTGGAAGTATGACGTTTTTGTATACAATTTGAAGTTTTAAAAACATAAAATTGTTTACTTTTGTAAATTTAACTAGATAAATTATTAATAAATATGAAACTGAGAAACAAAAAAAAAAAGAAAAAAAAAAAATACTAGAAAAAATGCCACAAATTTAGCGACATTTTTTGGAATAAGAATAAACATATTTCATGGTTCACGTTGATACGAATCTTAGCAAGATGTTACTCATTGAGTTTTTATAAAAGTTGCAATGGTTTGAATATGGTTTGCGAATAATTCTTTAAAAAAGGCACAAATTGCTTATGTATACTGCAAAACGTCAGCAAATAACGTAGTGTCTTTTGAAAATCGTATAATCCTTAAGCTATCCTCTCCATAATCCATAGCTAATACCTTTCATTTTTTCGAATTTCTTTGATTAACTTTGTATATGTTATAAGAACTGTCTGAAGTAACTAGTTTTTTCTGTAATTTATTAAAAAGAAAAGTTTTGTACATCTAAGTTTTCTCTAGCAAAACTTGCAAAACAACCAGTTTTTGGTTACGAAAGAGAATTGAATAAAATAAATTGAAAATATTGAGTAAAACTCGTTATAATCGATCATAATAAGAGAATAACAAAAAATAAGCAAACAACCTGACCACAAACGTTTAAAGTCGAAAATGCTTAAGCAAGAAAAGGAATATAATTCCTGGAAAGCATAATTGAACAAACCTTTAAGCAAAAATATCCCTTCGAACGTTTTCTTCACTTCGTTTTCTTCGCCTGTCATCCTCAACTAATTTAATAATCTACTATAGATTAGGTTAACATTTTCTCTCCACATTTCTTCCTTACCTATAAGTGTAAAACATTTTGAAAGAAATATCTAACTTCATCTTAAGTCACGATAACGCATCATTCCGAAATACTGAAATATTGAATATTTTCTCTGAAAAAAACCACACTCACATACACATACAAATCATTTACTAACAATACTAAGAATTACTATTACACTAATCAAATTTTCTAACAACAGTTTATCCGAGCCTCTAACTTTCTCATCTTCAAAAAGCTTTATTTAACTACAAAACCAAATATAACATTTGCCTTCATGACATTTAAATACGAAATAACCTACAAAGAAACAATGACATAATACAAAAAAACACTATCATGCGACATATTATTTGTTACATAAATATATATATACATATATAAATATTTAAAAACAAATGTGTGTATATGAATTATAAAAAACCAAAAAAAAAAAAAAAAAATTTTAAAACTTTGAGTTTTTATGCAGCTGATGGGGGCAATGCAAGATTTGGAAATTTGAAATTTATGGTTCATACAGACTGCCAGCAAAATTAGGTAATAGTTTAGACTAATTCAACAATTTAACATCTAAACTCAGCTGTTGAAACTGGCCGGATTTGGAAAACTGAAGAATTTACTTAATTTTGTTGCCTATTGACGCTTTATACTGCATTCAAACTTTCGTCGAGATTTCATTCCACAAAACAGCTGATATGTAAAAAACAGATAAAGAAAATTGAAATTCTAATCTATTCGTACGAAAACGACTCAAAGTAGGAATTTGTGCAGGGAAATAGTCTATTTCCGCGCTTAAACGAATGAGTATGAGAGAAAATCTGTGAAAACCATGTTGACGGTCTATTCGAAATGTTCCATGATTTCATATCAATAAAACAACTGAAATATTTATATTTTAGTCTTAACTTGTCTTTATGAACATCTGTCTATGGCAATATAATTAAAGTGTCACGCGGGTCGAGATGTTTTTTATATCTTATATAAGAAAAGTTTCACGTAATTTGTACTTTCTAGTTGTCACGTTTGAGGTACAAAGGAGAGAAATGCAAAGGGCTCTGTTAATAATTAAGAGAGTTCACATTGCTGTCGGTGTTTCTTTTGACAGAATAGGGTCATTTACAATGCGAATAACATTTATGTATATTTAAAACCGCGTGCTAAGATTGTTAACATCAAAGATATTTTCTGGCTTTTCTCTGATCCGGTACCAACAAAGTTTGAGCGAGAAAGTTTCTTTATAATGTAATTAATGGTTTCCATCTAAAAAATGATTAGTACATTCTGCTGCTAATTATACATTTCGCTGCTTGTTTTCAAGTTTAGATATCCGTTTCCTGATGACTGTCATTCTAGATATGAGGAGAATTTATATAGTCAATATTTCATACGAATAATGATATCGGAAACAGATATGATGTAAAAAATCTTTGTAACAATAGTCCGGATCAATAATGTTTAAATAAACTTTTCAGATGAAAAATTTATACTATGATTTAGAAAAACCCGAGTTTTACTCTCTTTATAATCCTAGTAAGCACTTCAATTGGAATTAACTTACTATAGGTATACATAAAGAATGAATGTTTATGATACTACCAACATTTTCGGCAGTTGATATTTCTATAGTTTCTAGTTTGAGAGGTATGACAATTTTGCATATTGCACACAATGTATTTTATGTCTCACTTAGATTAAGGTCTCAACAAGTTTTGTGCCTAATAATGCTACTGGACTTAAGTAACACTTGGCCGTCATCTATCCGTCCCTTGTATTGCTCTCATCCTGTAATGCGTGTACAAAATCTATGGAACATTGTATAAAAGCGTAAATAAAACCCCCAAATATCTATAATTATTATATATAATTATTATGTGAGTCTATAATTGCTCATTCCCAATTACTTACAAAACCAGAAACCTTAAAATCCACTGTAACTATAATGAACATTAACTTTACCAACATGACAAAACAAACCAGCTAAATATTTCTTAACCAAAGCAAACATAATGAAAGAAACTCCCCTAAAAGCACCTAAATTATGTATTTATTTTTAAACTTAATTAAAAAATAAATACTAACTATCTAACCTAAACCAAGAATGATTAAATATTAAACCGAAACCTGCAGCAAAATGTTGCGTTACTCTGTTTAAAACTATACAGACATTTTTTTATAACTTTTTTTCTATTACAAGAACAGCAAGAAGAGACAAACTTATTAAATGTGTATAGATTTATTATAAATAAATTTAAAACAAAAGTAAATACCTAATATATAATATATATACATGTATATATATATACATATATATATATATACATATAAAATCGAATTTTTTTTTTAAAGTAAACTCTTTTTCTCGGCCTTTGTAAAACTTTGGCATTTTATTTTTTGAATCCAAAAAAAAAAAAAAAAACAATGAAGAACTTTTTTAGAATTAACCAAAAACCTACACTACAATTATTATACAAATCCAAGCGATCAATTAAATTGTTGTTTTTTTTTCAAACAAAAACTAAAGGAAATTATTTATGAAAAACGTATTGAAAACATCAAATTCTACCTAACTTGTGTCAATTTCAAAGGATTCAATTTATTTTGTTTATATAAACCCTCTAATTCAATTAAAGCATTAAATCACTTGCTTTGCCAAATTGCAACAAAATATATACGTATCTGTTTAAAATCTCCCTCCCCCTCTCCAAAAAAGGATTGTTTAATGCAACTGTTATAAGAGTGTTACAAAATTATTATAAGTTTAACAAAAAGAAAAATCTAAATCATTACCATAACACACAAGTCCAAGCTAAATATCATGCAAATAATTATCTAAAGGAAATATGCCACTAAATACCAGAAATCAAAAATGAATATGGCTGATTTGTTATTACCAGCCAAAGTAATCTTGTTTTGTGTCGATTTTGTATGAAAAAATAAACGTTGTTATTCTCACATCTTGATATGCAAAATCATTTTCTGTGGAATCGAACATCATCATCAAAATCCTATGCGTAAATGGTTGCCGGGAGCTTAATACGCAGATCAAACGAAATATTGGCTTGCCAATTGCCAATTTCCTTCTATACGATAAACATTTTTTAGGGACTTTTTTTCTCAAAACTATAAATATTTGTAAACATAAAAGCTATTAAAAATTAATTTTCCTGGGAAATAAAATAAAATCATATAATCTTTGAAATAAAAATAGTCCTGTAACAAACATTCTCAAACAAAATTTAATCTTTTCGCGAAATATCGACAGTTGCCATTTGTGTGTAAAATTAAAAAAAAAAATCGTAAAATAGCAAACTTCAATTCGAGTGGAAACTAGTGCATAAATTGGTAAACCACAAATTGATTCTAAAATTAACTAACTAACTAAACTAAACAAGCCGGTTTTCAAACTGACTCTTTTTTTGCGATTTAATGCAAAATAGCAGTTGATATTACAATGCGAAAACAGACGATTCGACTAAAAAAAATTTGGAAGTATGAAATTTCGATTGAACTAAGGGATTTTGGCGAACTAAGTTCAGTTCAAACTTTCCTAAGTATGCAATTTCTAAACGTTTTCTCCTGTATATTCTCGTTCGTGGCATAATCATTAATAATTTCAATTTGAATGGGCTTAACTCATATTTACATAAAATAATCTATTGTATCACGACAAGTGAATGCAGCGTAATAATCAGCTGATTTATTAACTGTTCACTTTTGCTAAATCTAAATAAAAACTAACTTGTTGATACAAATTCCACTCCCTCACTCCAATTCTTAATTGTTAGTTAACTACTGATTATACAAAAACAAAAAAAAAAAAAAAAAAAAAAAAAAAAAACAAAACAATAATGAATGGTTTTCTTTGGACAATTTCAAAGAAATTCAGTTTTACATATATAGATATTTCTTTGAAATTGCCAAAGAAATAACTCTCCATGGAAGAAGAAAAATATAACAAACGCTCAAAGACAATATCAACAGGTGTTACCAAAACTTTAAAATTAAAGAGGAAGAATAACTATTAAAAAACGGAAACACAGAATACAAACCTTATAAATAGTAAAATTTCTGAGGTAATCCTGAAATTTTTCACTCAGTTTGAGACAGTATAAAAGGTAAAAGAAATTACATTTTTTAAGGAACACTAAATTTTTTTTCGAACTATATTATAAGCCATTTTGTAAATGGACAACAGTTTTGCAAAACACACTACGTAGAAACGATTACTTTTTATTTTGTCAAATACAATATGCGATCCAGCTGATTACTGATCTCCTTTTTACATACTTTCACCCGCAATGTGGTATTTAAGAGTCAGCTTTGAGTAACATTTTGGCAGGATCCAGATTTAATGAACATATACATAATATATTTATTTACCAATTTGATTCCCAGTGTATGTTCTTACGTAAAAAGATCATTTTTTCTTGTTTGTTTCAAATATGTATCTCTTCGAACATTCGATTAATTAAGTAAAACATTTTTTGTGCGAAGGTCGAATGACAGCATTTACCTATTTATGATAAATTCTTTTATAACTGAGTCATACCCAATAACAAGATTAGTGTCAAAGAATCAACTTTTTCAAACAATTTTAAAGTTCAAAGTTTAATATTTACATTTAAATTACTAACTAAGCTTTTTTATCTATGTAACAGTGCCTAATTTTGCTGGCAGTTGGTTTGCGAGCTAACGAAATGTAATGAAATCTGAAAATATAAGTTTGAAATAGTAGAGCGAACATAGCCATATATTTTTAAAAGTGAAATCGAAAAGGAAACAATTTAAGTTACAAGATCAAAACGACCCAATGGACGCTACCTGTTTTTCAAACATAAATATGGGCTTCGAATACCATTTCCGTTGAACGATATACTGTCACCACCCTCCGAATTAAGAACCAGGTTTAGTCGTTGCGAATATTTATGATAACTTGGTTTTGAATTACAATATTATTTGTCAGATTGCTCGCGGCAATTCTGTGTTCCTCTTAAAGTTTTCCGTGGCAAATTGAAAATTTCTAAATTAGTGCAACGTAAATTAAGTTTCAAATCTTGAATGAACCGTTAATTTAAACCGTGATTGCTCTTATAGTATTTCAAAACAATGCTGTCATTCTAATCCGCTGTCATACTTTTTCTACCCTCCCCTTAAATACGATTCCAAATAATTCCGTAAAAACTAATAGATACACAACCAAAACGATTGTAAACAGGTATAATAATTTAATTATTCCTTTAAAAAGAAAAAATACATTTTGTTTAACAAAATATTAACATACAATTAATATACAATTACATGACATTGCGTACATACTTATATTATACATTATATCTTCATTGCAATATATGCAGTGAACAAAATTCTCTCTCTATACATACATACATAACTGTGTGTATACATATATAAATGAACAAATAACAAAATAAATAAACGTGATGTTTATTGTACTACTAAACGTGAATATAATAAAACCAGAAAACCAATTATAAAAACTATAAATTATACATAATTAAATCTACAAACAAAATATATAAATATTTATGTATATACACATACACAATAAAGAAAATCCATATAAAATTAAATAACTAACCTTAAAAAGAAAACAAAACGAGTGGTTTTTATTTAAAGGATTTAATTTTGTTTTCGGATATCGCACCATGATTGCGATAACTAAATGCGAATTTGGATCAGGTGTGGAAAATATAATTAACAATATCGGATTTTTATTGGTTTACCGGTTCACATATGATTAGAATGAATAAACTACTTACAATGGAACAGAAAAAATATCTGATTTAATTTAAGAAAATTGTTTTTATATAGCATAACATAAAATGTTGGCCTTAGTGGGAATTTCATTCTCTTTTTTAAAATAGTTGATTTTATTGCTATGTTGATTTGTTTTTTCGAAATCTCTTTCAATTTCAATGTGTCACTTAATAACAAATGTTAAACTAAATGAAATTTTACAAATGTTCATACTCATTACTCATTTCAGTTCGAATTTAATTTTTCTTTACCGATCCAATTAAAAGATATGGGATTTAAGTTACTTAAAGGTAATATACGTTTGAAGATTGCTATGGATTGCTGCATGGCACTACGTTGCATAAGGCCGACCGGCTTAAATTCGTCTATGTCCTTCATTGGTGAATTTCTCCCTACAACGCAGCGCTATCAACCCTCACAGTTATAAAATAAATTAACAGTTATTATTACACAACACAACACACTACTTGGTGGGAAGATTTTATCCTCCAGCCGCCCTCTCCCTACCACAGCCGCAATGATTCCTCACTGTTGCACGCGGCCCCTTATCTCCTCCACTTTCCACTTACCTTACTATTGCACTACCCCTATCAATAATTTATCCTAACATTTTCATTTCTCAAATTCAATACATATTTTTATTATAATTGATAACAATATACTTAACGATATCTTTACTATCTCCATCTCATAAATAAGGATTTCTATAGATTATCTTTAGTTTTGTATTTCATTTGTTATCTTCAGTAATTTGATTCTCCGTTTGGTTGACTCGTTCCTTTTCCAATTGATTCTCGATTCTTTCATTTTCTATTTTTGATTTTGTTTTCTTTTCTTCAGGTCCCACGACCACAGCGCACACTGGTTACCTGTGTTCCAGATTTTCCTAAGCAAACCTCATCTGTCCCGATGCCATCTCTTATAAATTTTCTTCTCCGATAAATTTTCTGGCCTCCGATGTCCTTATTGCGGTATTAGTGGCTCTGTTCCACTTGGAGACCAGCGCTGAATATTATTTACAGGGGATTTTCAATTCTAACTTTCCGTTCCTCCAAAATCTGGCAGGATTACCATGCCCTAGTTCACGGAACTTTTATGTTCATATTTAAAAAAAAGAACCATTCAAAGTCCTTTTCCGGAAGGAATACATCCTTTTTTAGTTTTTCCTCTTATTTTTTTTTTCAAAATTTCAGCACTTCACTTTTTCTTCTGTTGTTGGCCGCGGGTCCACTTTTTCCAACCGGTGTGAGTAATCGTACCTGCCAGCTAGATTCCCCCCGTTCATTAAAAATTTAAGAATACAAAATTTCAGACGGTTATGTGCCCCCATGATGATAAAATGGAACCCCTAGCAAACCTCCACGTAAATTTTTTTCTGCATCCAGGGGCGGACTCAGGCGTCGCGCGAATTTAGTAACTAATGTGCGTTTATTCATTTTTTTTTAGAAAGAATAGAATACGACAGTTAAAACCGTTTTAACAAGTCAAGATCAAGAAACATAAAGTTTCTAACAGTTTTTCTTACTTGCTAAATTACATCGGTTTACTTTTGTTTTAAATAAAATTGTTGATTTTGTTTAAATAAGTAAAATTGTTTATTCTTTGGAAATAATTATGGATTGCGACATGTGCCGGAAACTCTATGTATACTGGGTTACTGCTTTTGTCAACCTCATTTAAAAATCCTTCGGTGCGTTGGCTTTGAAGTCAATGTAACTGTTTGTATACGTAACTCGCGGGCCCGCAATAAGATAGTTTCAAAGATTCTAATTTCTTAATGGCGTTTATTTGGCCTGTTCCCCATTGTTTTACAGAAGAACGATAAATTGCGAACGATTAAATATAATTCCTTGGAAACAAATTTTTTGAAAACTAGCATTCTTATAGGTTCGGTGCCTTCTAATATGAACATAGAGATGTCATGGAAAATTGTCCTTGTAGACGTAGAAAGATAGACATATTTTCGTATAGAAAAGTGTCTCCATAGACCCATTTTCGTAAAGGAAAGTGTCTCCATAGACACTTTTTCGTATAAAAAAGTTTCTTCGTCGACACATTTTTGAATCGAAACGTGTAATCATGGACATATTTACGTATAGAAAAGTGTGTTCATAGACACATTTCCGTACGAAAAGTGTCTTCGTAGACAACTGCTCGTATAGAAAAGTGTCATCATAGACACATTTTCGTATAGGAAAGTGTCTACATGGACATATTTTCGTATAGAAAAGTGTCTTTTCGTATAGAACAGTGTCTTCATAGACACATCTTCGTATAGAAAAGTATCTTAATAGACACAATTTCCTATAGAAAAGTGTCTTCGTAGACACATTTTTGTATAGAAAAAAGTCTTCATAGACACATTTTCGTATAGAAAAATGTCTTCATAGACACATCTTCGTATAGAAAACTGTCTTCATATACACAATTTCCTATAAAAAAGTGTCTTTGTAGGCACCATTTTGTATAGAAAAGTGTCTTCGTAGACACCGTTTCGTATAGAAAAGTGTCTTCATAGACTCATTTTCGTACAGAAAAGTTTCTTCATAGACACATTTTCTTATGGGAAAGTGTCTTGATAGACACATTTTCGTATAGAAAAGCGTCTTCAAAGACACATTTTCGTATAGAAAAGTGTCTTCGTAGACATATTTTCATATAGAAAAGTGTCTTCGTAGACACATTTTCGTATAGAAAAGTTTCCTCATAGACACATTTTGTTATGGGAAAGTGTCTTCATAAACACATTTTCGTATAGAAAAGTGTATTCGTAGACACATTTTCGTATAGAAAAATGTCTTCATTGACATTTTTTCGTATAGGAAAGTGTCTTCATAGACACATTTTCGTATAGAGAAATATCTCCATAAGCACATTTTCGTATAGAAAAGTGTCTTCATAGACACAGCTTCGTATAGGTAAGTGTCTTCATAGACGCATTTTCGTATAGAAAAGTGTCTTTGTATACACCATTTCGTAGAGTAAAGTGTCTTCGTAGACACTCTTTCGTATAGAAAAGTGCCTCTGTAGACACCTTTTCGTATAGAAAAATGTCTCTGTAGACACCTTTTTGTATAGAAAAGTGTCTTCATGGATGCATTTTCTTTTAGCGAAGTCTCTTAATGGACACATTTTCGTATAGAAAAGTGTCTTCGAAGACACATTTTCGTATAGAAAAGTGTGTTCGTAGACACATTTTCGTAAAGAAAAGTGCCTTCATTGACATATTTTCGTATAGAAAAGTGTCTTCATAGACACACATTCGTATAGAAAAGTGTCTTCATAGACACAATTTCGTATAGAAAAGTGTCTTCATAGACACAATTTCGTATAGAAAACTGTCTTCATAGACGCACTTTCGTATAGAAAAGTGTTTTCATAGACACATTTTCGTATAGAAAAAAGTCTCCATAGACACATTTTTCGTACAGAAAAGTGTCTTCATAGACACGTTTTCGTATAGAAAAGTGTCTTCATATGCGCAATAACCTATAGAAAAGTGTCTTGGTAGGCACCATTTTGTATAGAAAAGTGCCTCCGTAGACAC
>JAHXMU010000060.1:2716266-2788482 GCA_019455685.1 Philornis downsi
AAAGTGTCTTTATATACGCATTTTCGTATAGAAAAGTGTCTTCATAGACGCGTTTTCGTATGGAAAAGCGTCTTCATAAACACCTTTTCGAACAAAAAGTGTCTTCGTAAACACATTTCCTTGTAGAAAAGTGTCTCCTTAGACACATTTCCTTATAGAAAAGTGTCTTCATAGACACATTTCCTTATAGAAAAGTGTCTTCGTAAACCCATTTCCTTATAGAAAAGTGTCTTGGCAGACACCTTTCCTTATAGAAAAGTGTCTTCGTAGAGACATTTCCTTGCAGAAAAGTGTCTTCGTAAACAACTTTCCTTAAAGAAAATGTCTTCCTAGACACCTTTTCGTATAGAAGAGTGTCTTCGTAGACACTTTTTTGCATAGAAAAGTGTCTTCATAGACACATTTTGCATAGAAGGGTGCCTTTGTAGACACTTTTTTGCATAGAAAAGTGTCTGCGTAGACACTTTTTTGTATAGAAAAGTGTCTGCGTAGACACATTTTCGCATAGAAAAGGGTCGCATAGAAAAGGTCGTATACACATTTTCGTATAGAAAAGTGTCGTCGTAGACACCTTTTCGTACAGAAAAGTGTCTTCGTAGACACCTTTTCGTACAGAAAAGTGTCTTCGTAGACACCTTTTCGTATAGAAAAGTGTCGTCGTAGACACCTTTTCGTATAGAAAAGTGCCGTCGTGGACACCTTTGCGTATAGAAAAGTATCGTCGTAGACACTTTTTCGTATAGAAAAGTGCCGTCGTGGACACCTTTGCGTATAGAAAAGTGTCGTCGTAGACACCTTTTCGTATAGAAAAGGGTGTCTTCATAGACACATTTTGGTACAAAAAATTGTCTTCATAGACACATTTTCGTATAGAAAAGAGTTTCCGCAGACACCATTTCGCACAGAAAAGTGTCTTTATATACACATTTTCGTATAGAAAAGTGTCTCCGCAGACACCATTTTGCACAGAAAAGTGTCTTTATATACACATTTTCGTATAGAAAAGTGTCTTTGTACACACCATTTCGTATAGAAAAGTGTCTTCGTAGACACATTATTGTATAGAAAAGTGTCGTCGTAGACACGTTTTCTTATAGAAAAGTGTCTTGGTAGACACCTTTTCGTATAAAAAAGAGTCTTTATAGACACCTGTTCGTACAGAGAAGTGTCCTCGTAGACAACACTTCGTATAGAAAAGTGTCTTCGTAGACACCTTCCCTTATAGAAAAGTGTCTTCGTAGACACATTTCCTCATAGAAAAGTGTCTTCCTAGACACCTTTTCGCATAGAAAAGTGTCTTCATAGACACATTTTGCATAGAAAAGTGTTTTTGTAGACACCTTTTTGCATAGAAAAGTGTCTGCGTAGACACATTTTCGCATAGAAAAGGGTCTTCGTATACACCTTTTCGTATAGAAAAGTGTCTTCGTAGGCACCTTTTCGTATAAAAGAGTGTCTTCGTAGACACTTTTTCGTATAGAAAAGTGTCTTCGTACACACCTTTTCGTACAGATAAGTGTCCTCGTAGACATCACTTCGTATGGAAAGGTGCCTTCGTAGACACTTTTTCGTATAGAAATGTGTCTTTATATTCACCTTTTTGTATAGAAAATTGTCTTTGTACACACTTTTCGGCATGGAAAAGGGTCTTCGCAGACACCTTTTCGTATAAATAAGTTTCTTCGTAGACGCCTTTTCGTACAGGAAAGTGTCTTTGTACGCACTTTTCGGTAGGGAAAAGTGTCTTCGAAGACACCTTTTCATATAGAAAAGTGTCTTTATGGACACCTTTTCGTATAGGGAAGTGTCTTTATAGACACCTTTTCGTATAGAGAAGTGTCTTTATGGACACATTGTCGTATAGAAAAGGTGAAGTGTCTTCATAGACATTTTTTCGTATAGAAACGTGCCTTTATATGCACCTTTTCTTATAGAAAATTGTCCTCGTAGACACCTTTTCGCATAGAAAGGTGTCTTCATAGACACTTTTTCGTATAGAAAAGTGTCTTCATAGACACTTTTTCGTATAGAAAAGCGTCTTCGTAAACACCTTTTCGAATGAAAAAGTGTCTTCTTAGACACCTTTTCGTATAGAAAAGTGTCTTGGTAGACACCTTTTCGTATAAAAAATTGTCTTCGTAGACAACTTTTCGTATAGAAAAGTGTCTTCGTAGATACCTTTTCGTATAGAAAATTGTCTTCGTAGACACGTTTTCGTATAGAAAAGTGTCTTCGTGGACACCTTTTCGTATAGAAATGTGTCGTCGTAGACACCTTATCGTATACAAATGTGTCTTCGTAGACACCTTTTCGTATAGAAATTTGTCTTCGTAGACACATTTTCGTATAGAAAAGTGTCGTCGTAGACACGTTTTCGTATAGAAATGTGTCTTCGTAGACACCTTTTTGTATAGAAAAGTGTCTTCGTAGACACCTTTTTGTATAGAAAAGTGTCTTCCTAGACACCTTTTAATATAGAAAAGTGTCCTCGTATAGAAAAGTGTCTTCGTAGATACCTTTTCGTATAGAAAAATGCCTTCGTAGACGCATTACCCTATAGAAAAGTGTCTTCAGAGACATATTTTGGTATAGATATGTGTCTTCACAAACACATTTTCGTACAGAAAGGTGTCTTCGTAGACACATTTTTGTATAGAAAGTGTCTTCTTAGACATTTTTCTACGTACAAAAATGTAGGAACACACCTTTAGTAGATGTCTTTTTATGTAGAAAATTGTAGCCATACTTATGTTTTTTTTATGGAAAGTGTCTATACACACATCTTTCTATTTTGAGATGTTTGTTCACACACACATACTGATGTTTTTTATGGAAAAGTGCTATGTACACATCTTTCTATTTTGAGATGTTTGTTCACACACACTTCTCTGTATAGAACTCATCACGTAAAATTACTTTCATTTGATTTTACCACGGAAAAGTAATTCAAATAAGCAAAACCATGGAAACATGTTGCAAAACGAATAGTGCATTAAAATACTTCTCTGGCAGATTTGAATCTATTTGTGAATAATGTGAGTAAACTTTTATACAAAGCATTTGCCATACTTCGCTATTAGGCAAATCTGCCAGACCAATTTCTTAGTGCGTTATTCCCTTAAGTTTTAAGTTTGTCGGATCAGCGCCACCTAGCATAGCTCATGATGTTAATAGTTTCTCATGTCGATAGATTGCGCCATCTATCGGATTACTTCTCACCGTAAATAATGGCGCATTACCCTCTAATTCTTCTTCTTATCTATGTTTTTAATTATCGATATTTGAAAGAATTATTTTGACATTCGTTGGTTCTCTTCGTTCATGGCAGTACGCAGAGATTAGTTTAGCGCGGCTGGTGGTGGGAGCATATACATTTTTTTTTTGAGAAATTCATTCTTATTTAATTAAATATAATTACAAATGTTAACATCAACAGATCGGAGCAAGAAATTATGAGCTGAGAAATGGTCGAAGAAGACTGGTTGCAGTAATTAAATTAAAGTGAGAGTGACAATGAAAATCAGTGGTACCACAAGTGAAAGAAATTAAGAATTTACCTTATTAAATGTGGCAAGTTAAGCCAAACAGACAACGGAACAACGGCGTAGATACTAAGTACTGGCATCTTCTGCAGGGGTGAGTTTGCAATCCAATTTCATATCCATCTGCTGCTGTTGCTGGTGTTTAGGTTTCCCAAATGAAAACAATGACAAGAACAATTTCTTTACGTCCCTACAACAAAAATGAAAAGCACCACCTACGAATAAATATATGTGTAGATATATGTATATATTAAACAACAATGATAGCTTTCGGCTACACACAAAAATTCTATGTAAATCGTTGAAGCCGTCAAAGGTTTCTGTGAACGTGAGTGCGTTTGTGCGATGCTGAAAAATGACAGGATGTATGGCGTTTTCTGATTTAGCGCTGTTCGGGTGTTTTGTGTTCATTACGAAACGTAATTGAAAATCGGTGAAAAATGAGGGAGTGAAAAGCGCAACATTGTTTTTATTTCTATGATTCATGCCTATCAACCTAATTCCGCTCATGCAGAAAGGAAAATTTAACCGTCTGTGCTTAGTTTTGTGTATTTTGTCTTACCTTGTCGGTCTACAGAAGTAAACAAACAGCAACAAAACTGGTGATATTTATTTCTCCCATATCCTGTACATTTTTTTGTTCTGCTTTTCTTTGCGTTTCGATTGTCTTTCTTCTTTCCCGTCTGATTCAATGTCTCTTGTTAACGGGAAAAGCTGCAAGCAAGAAACAAACCTACATATTTGTTGCTGGTATTGGTAAGGTCATGTCACATTTTATTATTGTTATTGTGTCGCTCTTTCATCTTTTGGCCCGTAGCGTCAACAACAACAGCTGTGCGGGTACATTTATTTGCAGTAAAAAGCGAAAAACTTGTAAGAACAATGAAATAAGGGAGATTTCCTTTATCAAAGTAAATGGAACAGGTCATTGCCGAGCGAAATGTTATTTATAGAATTGTGGAAAACAGCAGCAAGTGGATTTTGTAAAATATTTCCACTTAGTATTTAAGTATTGGGTTATTCGGAAAGTGATTTCGTTTTTCCAGCAGATGACTTAGTTGTATTTTTCAAAGTTAAAGTTATACTTAAACCGGAAAGCCTTTATATATTGTGTGCAGTTCACGACAAAGACATACAATTTGTCAATATAATATATTAACATTACATAAAAATCACTTGTATCGTAATATAAATAAGGATGCAGAATAATATGGTATTCAACGATAGCCTACTTCATTTGCTACAACTTTTTGTAAGCCTTTCGTTCTAGTACAGGGTGAGCCATAAGGATGTTGGTTTAAATATTTAATTTCTCGGTAACGCCCGGCGCGGGGTGGCGGGGGGGATATGTTGTTCGCTGCGCCGCTTCCTGGAAATTTAGCCGCCACGGAGACGTACACGGGAGTGCAGCGTGCATTTTGTGTCCGAGCGTATTACGAAAACAATAAATCAGTGATTACTGCACGACGTTTGTATCGACATGAGCACGGTTTACACGATTTAAGTGAAGTTCCAAGCGCCAATGTGATACGAAAATGCATCAGAATGTTCGAAACAACCGGCTCAACAGTACCAATTATGGTTCGTGGTCGCCCAGTTTCTGCAAGATTAGCCGACATTGTGGAGCGTGTTCGTGTTTCAGTTCACGACGGTTAGAGCGAACAATTATTGCAACATGCTAGCAGACTTTTTGGTGCCAGCTTTGCAAGAACTTCAAGGCAATTCCTCGAGGATGTGGTTTCAACAGGATGGGGCCACATGTCACACGTCTAGGGTATCCATAGAGCTGCTGAAAAATGTTTTTGCTGGTAAACTCATTTCGAAAAGGGGGGATATTGAATGGCCCCCACGTAGCCCCGATCTCTCCATGCGATTATTTTCTATGGGGCTACCTCAAATCGGTAGTCTACGAGAATAATCCGACCAATTTAGAGCAGTTGAAGAGGAACATTATTCAGGAAAGTAACAAAATACCGAGAACAACCTCTCAACGAGTTTTCCAAGATTTGCGACTTCGGTTCCAAGAGTGTCAAGCAGACGAGGGAAGCCATTTGGACAACATTATTTTTAAGTCTTAAAAATTCCCATGCTTCTACTTTTTAAAAATACAAATATATTTTTTTTATGTTTCGTAGTTTTTTTTTTAATTGAATATTTAAACCGCCAACACCCTTATGGCCCACCCTGTATATGGAATTACAGATCTCTTTGCGATTTTCAGCTTCGCATTTGTTCGAATTTTAATCTATAATGCAAAATTTAGACCCCAACATAGAAAGACTGATAGGTACTTCCCATCGTCACACTGAGACAACATGGTTTTTAAATCCTCATCTGTATTGAAAGATTTTTCATTTAAAAAATCTTGTGGACACCGGAAGAAACAAAAATCGGATGGTGCAAGGTCAGAAGTACAGGGTGTATATGGCATCATCTCCCATCCAAGTTCCAATATAAGATACTATATAAAACAAATTCACCTACATCTCATGAATGAGATATGGAAAGTTTTTTCAATCAATGGCTTAACAGTCACTTTATTTTTAGACCAGCGCAACGCATTTACGAGACGCACCGAGGTGGCCTCCGTTTAAGTAATGATTGAAACCGCCACCATAGGAACGATAGATATGCTCACCAGCCATCGCATCACGATCAGTCAGACTGTATAAGATGTAGCAAGAAGAAATCCATTATTTTTCGAATACATGTTTTTGGTGATTTGATTACGTTAGTTGGCATTAGAGAGATATGATTTCGTACCCAAAAAAAAAAACTGCCCGTTAAAGATGCTCATCAGCATGGAGGAAATACGCCATATTCTACAGATTTTCGTTGCAAAAAAAAAACTCCGAAAACGGAAAGTAGGTTTTCAGAATGTTGGTTATGTAGTGCAGCAACCAGTCATGCGCAATTTTGGATTCGTCGATTTCCTTCCGTTTGATATCAAAGATGCACCATGCTCTCAAGGGTCAATTATCGAAAATGTCAATAAAGTAATGTCTCTCGAATGCACTTCGACTACACACGGCCGTCTTGTTTTATGCACATATGGCAAAAACGTAAGGATTTATTCATCAGAAAAACTCAAATTTTCAATCTCGCCATCAATATTCTGGCGTTTTAATACGTTTGCTCTTGCTAAGGGAGAACAAACTTTTTTTGTACAGTTTCTGATCTTACATTTTTGTGTTTTATGAGCAGAAACATCGAACATTTTTAGGCAATTGAAGCGGATTTGTCGTGTATTGCGTTGAATTCTAGTCTTCTAGCCGATGATCCTGTTTTACCAGTATCATTGTAATGTGATTGCGGTTTTCCACCCGAATACATTTTTAGGCTTGAATTCCATTTCGATGTCCATTTTTTACTCCGACGCTTCGGGTGCCTAACACACAAACGAAGAATTTTTCGTTCACTAAGCTTATACCGGTATATAGATGTCTTTCCGATAGGCCTTCCAAAATATGGCACACATAAACTTCAGAAAAATTTCCAAAAGTGACAATTTGACAAGAGTTTTTCGTCTATTAAACTTAAAGCAGATTATAGTTGAAACTTCGAAAGATTAACACAAAAAGCCGCCGAAACGTATTAAGAATTTTTATGAAAAGGATCAGTTTCAAATTTAGAAGCGTTTATCGACATGGTTTTTTCAAAGTCATTATGCAAATTTTCCTTGGGTGCCGTATTTCAATCATGTTTTCGCAAGACACCTGTTTGTTAGACAGTAGTGTTTTGTGTAAAACTATAAAAATGATTATAGATATGAAGCAGAAAACTATACATATGTACGTAACCTTTATACTGCGAAAAAGATTGCATTTCGAAGACAGTAATTGTAATTTAATAAAATACTAGTGCAAGGGGCCGCTTTGATAATTTTTAAATTTTAAGAAACAATAACACCAAATAGTGTGGAAAAATTTGCAATTTATTATTCTACCAGGGAAATGCTTTGCTCTAACTGGCTTTGACTACTACTCTCATAAAGTACAACATTATTTGCATTTCTGTTGAGGAGTATCTGTCATCTAATGGTTAACTTAATAATCGCTGTGCTTATGTCGTCGTAACGTTAATAAAGAAAAGACAAATGAACATCTAATGTAGGTACACATTACTGCATTACAATCTATTTACAAACAAGAAATGAAATAGATTAAAGTTCGTAATGTATCTTGCCGCATTAGTTACATAATATGAATGTCGTATGATAACTATTTCCACCATTAACAACTTAATTCTAATGATTCTACTGATTCACTAAGAATAAGGTGAAAACTTACTGATTTTAGTATCCCTCTAGAAAAATGCTCTCTTAAGCTAGTATCTCCTCGCGCTGTATATAAAATAGTTTCAGTTCCATTTTATTCGTAAGTTTAATGAGTTGACATTAAAATTTTCTTCAAGCCGTAAGGAGACATTATGGCCGTTCTAATGGCTATATAAACTTCATTTTTCTAGCTTTCCCAAAATTGATTTCAGTAGCCATATTACTTTCAAACATCTAGAAGAAATAACCAATTTTCAGACACACCACAGCTAAAATAAATTCTCTTTCATGCTATGAATGAGATATGGAGAGCTTATCTTTTAGAGTTACTTAATGCGACCTGCAGTCTAACGATGATTCCGAACGTCACGGTTCGAGACGGCTTATAGAGAAACAAAAATTAGAAGAATTTATTTCTTTCTGGATACAAATCATGTGGATAATTGTTAACCGAGAGCTCTAGAATACCTAACAGGATGCCATAATCAAATTTTGTGCTAAAAATCCTTTCCAAGTGACAATATGGCTCGAGAGCCGCAGCGACGTCGTATTTTCTCATTATTCACGTATTCTGCCGGCGGAAAGGTTTTCCCGCGCAAATAAGGGATATGTTATGTAATCATCTGGAAAGTATTTACTAGACTTGCCGATTACTTATGTAACTACTCTGTCTGTGTCTCTCAGTTTACCGCCGCTCAAATAATGATAGATGGCTGTATCGTTCACCCTTCGCGGTACTACCGAATGTTTCACAGAACAGTGGGAATTTTAAATTTAATCATGAATCTCTTATCAATAATAAAGAAAAGTGGTTTCAATATCATAGCCACCAGTAACTCACCCGAAGCGCTGCATTATCTAGGAGGGGTTAGTTCGAAGTCACGTTTATGGAGAGACTATCTCCCTAATTTTTCCTTCAACAAGTGAATTGCATGGGGACCGATATCTTATGTCTCACGATGCTGTTGAAATCAAATATTGTCTGGAAACTATATGTGTTTTTGAAATCGAAGAATCATGAATCATATTATTTACCAAGTTCAAGCTGTTGTAGCAACCAAACTGTCAATGGCAAATCGCTTATTTTTTTGGCAAGCCTCATTGTCTTATATTTTTTACAAGCCTCGAAAGCACGCCACATCGTTTTGCCGCACAGTTAAAAGAATATTATCGAATGGCAACAGTTTTATTGTTTTGTATTTGGCTAGAAAATCAAAATCTGTCATTGTTAATGAGCTACGACATTCACGTGTGAACAGATGTTTGTGTAATGGGCCATTACATGTTAAAATTATATCTAAAAAGCCATACAGACGGACACACAAAAACAGCAACATCGCCAGAAATTAGTCAAAAAATTTCAATGTGTCAGGTCGTAGCATGGGGCGCATATTAAAAAGTGGACTATGATTGAAGATTTACAAAATACAAAGTGTGGAAGATATAACACTTGCACAAAAATTTGCCTGCCAGGAACAAAGGTAGTTTTTTAACTAGCGTGTTTGTGTTTAGCTTAAAAATTGGCTTCTCCTGATGAAAACATTTTTACGGTTCAGCAATTTGTACAGAAACAAAACTCGTAATTGATTACAGCGCAAATCAAAAGGCTATTTAGACCAACGAATTGCTCTGCGAAAGCTTCCTGTTAAACCCAATGTTTTTTACAAAAAAAAAAATCCAGCTTCGTTTCTTCACAACAATGGCCAACATATTTCCCGGAGTTAAGCAAGAGTACCTATCAACTATAAATATGAGACGGTCACGTCTTAAAGATTGCACTATGTCGAGGATGGAACAAAATTCCGTCAATTCAAATACGTGCAGCGTATGAAGTCTTCCTGAACAGACTCGACGCTTTTATCTGCGCTAAAGCCATTTTCATAGGACAATAACATATTTTACTTAAAATTAAAATGTCTTACGATATGCTGAAGTTCATAAATAAATTAAATCAAATTTGGCAAAATTACAGTATTGTTAATCGGTGACACTCCGAGCAGACGACCCCCGTGGTTATAGGTCGGTGACATCAGGTAATCTGTTTTATTAACAGAATATGTGAATATTATTCAACACTGAAAGCGGCGGAAACTGAATTCCAATAGAGGAACCCTAGCTCTACAGCACCCGAAACGCAAACGGCAGCTCTGCGGTTTCAGTATTTTTAGCAACTGGATATTGTCACACAGGAAACCATATGCTTGTACAATGTGTTCACCAAATGAATGAATACGCCCCAATTAGTTGAGATTAGTGGGAATTCGATTGCTTGGGATGTGATCCTACGTAGAAATACCCATCATATAAAGGCCGACAGAGCGAACGCGAACCAAATTCGTTCAATAATTCAGCATACTGCATATCAATTGGTTGATTGGATAGCGTCAAGTGTTCCTTGATTGATAAATTACAGATAAAATACAGGAAGATTTACCATATTTGTTGCAGGAGGCACGAAAATTGTCAGAAAAGTTCAAAAACATCAATTTTGTCAACACTTTCACAGTCTCTTTACGAATAGTTATTTTTATTATGTTGACACCAGAGTGCGCATTTACCTACTCTTGAGTAACCCAAACGCATCATGAGTGGGTAACTCATGAATTATCAACTGCTGTGAGATGTGTAAAATGTCACATTCCTCATGAGAAATGTGTTGCACCTCGTTTCTCATGGGTAGTGTATAATATGTGGATGCCAGTTACACATAGCTCATGAGTGATGAGTTGTGTTCGTGCGTATTTATCTACCGTCATGTGTAGTGTACACACGCCGTTACTCATTTTCAATGTGTATGGCTTATTCTGTTAGTTTGCTACCCATTACTCACAAAATGTGTACTCTGTAAGTAGTGCAAGTATATTTTTTGTATTTTCTTGTTTAATTCTTAGTTCTAAAAATGATTGCCATATAATAAATAACTATTCTTCTACTGGTAAAAAATAATTCGAATACCCCTGAAGATAATTTTCACAGTCAGTCTTTCGTTTTTGGATATTTTGGTTTTTACACAAATCTTGTAATAACTGTACTGAGTGTACTGGCAATGAGAAAAATAAAAATAATGAACGTCACCGCAGACAATATGAACGAGTTCACGACAAAATGCGTATATTATAAGCTTAAATATTTAATTGTGATCGAATACAAATAGACATATCAACGTGAATACTGTATTTTAAATATGGTTTGTTTTAGTACTTTTTCGTCGATCTAAAAGTGTAGGGCTTGATGAAATAGTTTATGTCTGATTAAAACTGTGCCAACTGCGCGATGCGTTTTGTAGATATCTCCGGTCACGTTGTTGTCAGTTCATTAATAGAAAATGATTCCTTAGTGTAGCAATTCCCGTGTGATTATTACTGTGTTGTATTCGTTGTGTACTGGTTTTAATATTTTGTGAACATTTTGCGTGCGCTTACTGGATTAATATTAACGAACTTAGAATATTTTTAGTACCGTAGTTATGTGCAATTTGCCTTTTTATGGAAATACGCCAAGATATATGTATATACATATATTTATGGCACAGCGGTTATGAATTTCGTTTAGTTATATTCAGGATGTTGCCTTAATGACCAAAGCGTTGTCGATTGTTGCTAATGAAATGTATTCGATTTTTGTTTTCAAGATAAGCCATATAGCCGCAGTAGCAGAACAATTGGTGGATTTTTTTCTTTTTTTTCTACTTTGGCAATTATCTGCCGACCGTCCAATTATTACAGGTTTACGCAAACATCAATTTTACAATGTTGTCAAAAAGGATTGCGTTAGAGCTGGCTTTTAACGGTTAAAAACTTGGAGCGGCGAATGAGTTATATAACAACAATGGGATGTTGTTTTGTCGAACAAAAATATTTTCAGCGATTAGGCTAATTTATGTCATCGGCTTTCTTATATATAAGCTAATGACTATAGAATAATGGCTCTCGCTATTGACAGTTGAGCTTTTTTGACTCTAAATTGTAAGATATCAGTGTGGGTCACCTCTGATTTCAATGTGGCACAGAGAAATAATTCAATTGTAGCAGAAGTTATATTTTTTACCATGAATTTTTTGTCGCCCTTTGTTATTCTCTTATTTAATAGTTAACTTTTATATTGTAAATTCGCATGGTTATTCTATTTCTGGTATACACCCCCATAATGTATGTTTATTAGTACATTATTTCCAAAATGTGTTTGAATTCTTTGTATTCGTTCGCTTAATCGCAGGTCTAATCCCGAATACTACCGCATATCATTATTTAAGCAATGTGATCGATGTGTCTGACGAGTGTTTGGAGTAGTCGAGTAATGAACAAATCTGGCAAATGCTTCTCAAATTGTGACGTTCGGAATCGTCACTAAACTGTGCCTTCCGTTTGAGTGAGCTTAAAAATAGAATGAATGTGAGAAGCTCTTCCAAAGATCATTCATGGGTTACAAGGAGTCGATTATGCGAACGATAGTCGCGCATAATAACCATCGCGCTATAGTCGGCCACAATATTTTATATGGAACTTTTAATTTATTTTGGACAAAACCTGGTAAGATTAGCAAAATTTTAAATTCGTTTGCATTTTTGAAGTTTGCCTGCCAACGTTTACCTAACGTAACCTATGGAAGCATTTACTCCCAAAACAAATTTAATTTCGTTCAATAGCATTTGCTCTTGACCAAAGTAAATCAAACCTATGTGTATGAAAACCTTATTAGCCAATAGCATATCATATAGTTTAGCTGAGTTTCCATTTAAGAAATACAATTTTACAAGAGGAGGAGGAATTCTACAATTTACGACTGAATATTGCCCGTCTGTATTTCCCTTGGACAGCGATAAACAACTGAAACGATTTGTATTTTTTTATGTATTTCCGTATGCGGTTTTTTTTATTGTTGTTATTATTATTTCCATTTGGTTTGGTATTTGTTTATTACTTGTTGTTATTGTGTTGTATGTTTTAATTTTTACTGGCGCAATTTGTATTTTTCTCTGTGTCGAATTCGAGAACTGATAAAAATGGGCGTCTTGAATTGAATCAAATATGTCGACATCGAAATTAGGAAATTGTAAAACAGTAGCTGGCACCAGTATAATAGTCTTGCATATGCAAAACTAAATAAAGCGTTTCCTCAGTTGCTTATACGCTTGAACTGATTGTTGCGTACATATATAATCCACTAACACCTTTGTATGTAGGTATATGTACATATAATTATTACATGCTGCGATTGGCGCAGAGTGAGATAATTCTGCGATTTTCTGTTGGGACGAATAATATTGATAAAATCTAAAAAAAAAAAGTTATAAATACTTAAACGTTATTTTCCCATTTTTTAGTTGATATTAACTAAAATTTCAACTATATCGTAGGTGATATATCGCTAACTAACGCCTACTTGATGTGAATTAGTTGATATTTTCTAATGTAGGCATTTTAACTATCCAACATTTTTTGACGATCCAAGAGCAATCGTTGTAAAACAAACATTTAGTAGTAACTAACAACCGATCCCTTTTTGTTTTAAATATATATAGATGTTTATTACTAAATATTAGGACTGTTAACGGTAATACCAATTAATTTTATAAAACTTATATTTATTAAGTAAACAAATATAATACAATTTTCGCCTTCAGAAACATTAGGACATCAACCTAAGTCAGTGATATTAGCGGGTTGTTCGAAAAGTTCGTTCGGTTTTCAAAAAAAGTTTATTTGCAAATGTATATACAAGAAAACAATTATTTTAATCTCCCCCTTTTTAATAGCTTCTTCCCACCTCTCGAGGAGTTTTTTAATTCCTCTCTTATACAACTCGCGTGGTTTTTCTGAAAAAAGCGTTCAATTAGATTTTTCACTTCTTCGTCGTTATGGAAATTCAAATCCTTCAATTGTTGCTCTGACTGTGAAATAGGTGATAATCGAACGGCTCCGCAAGGCAGTGTGAGGCCTCGGTGAGAGAGTGAGGTCCCTACACATCGAGGTTGCTCACAAATCTTTTATTTATGACCCCGTGAACGGTTGATATTGATTATTTTATTATTTCAGCTATTTCCCTAACTGTTTTTCGGGGATTAACAATAATTAAATCTCTCACCTCCTCGGAAACAATTTCTTTTGGTCTGAACAGGGAGCGTCCGTTACGGAGAAGTCGCACGTAGAAAATCTTTTAAACCATTTCTGGCAAGTTCTTTCATTTGGTCCGTTTTCTTCATAAACAAAATATATATTTTCGGTTGGGTTCAGCAGTCATTTTTCCTTTTCGGAAATAATACAGCATAATATGCCTAAAATGCTCTTTTTTGATAGTGCTTCAAGGAACTCTACGTCATGTGAAGTGACGTGTGGTGGGTGAACTAACGAATTAACCGAACGAACTTTCCAAACAACCAGAAAATATAATTACGCCCTTTCATATATCAAAATCTTTTTCCAAAATGTCTGAAAAGCATTTTTTGTTAAAGAATAATTTTGGAAAAGGTCTCTTTTATTAGTCTTTTATGCGGAATATATTCTCCAAGACATTTTATAAGTGTAAAAAAGCATGAAGGTATATAGAAATTGTCAAGAAAAACCCTCTTGACATTTGTAAAGGATTCTTTTCAGAGTATTTTTCACAGAAAAGTGTCATTCATGACATTTTTCTTACAGAAATGTGTCATTCACGACATTTTTCTTACAAGAAAAGTGTCATCCACGACATTTTTCTTACAAGAAAAGTGTCATTCACGACATTTTTCTTACAGGAAAAGTGTCATTCACGACATTTTTCTTACAAGAAAAGTGTCATTCACGACATTTTTCTTTCAGAAAAGTATCTCTTTCATTTAGAAAGATATCAGGGAAGACACTTTTCATATAGAAAAGTATCATGAAAGATACTTCATATGTAATGTGCAAACATACTCATCATGTAGGAAAGGGAAATGGAAAACGCTTTACTCATAGAAAGGTGTCATGAAAGGCACTTTTTAATTTAATTTAATTTAATATATTTATTCAGGATTGTAATTCCATAATTCAATAACAAATACATTATACAACTTTCCAATACTAATTTTATAAAAAAGTTTATGTATCTTAATACCAGAAAAATATAACTACTACTACTACTTTTACATTTTAAAATGATATGAAAGACATACATATATATATATTTGGAAAATGTCTTTCATATCACTTTAAAATGTATATATATATATATAGGTATATGTAGATATAGATATATATATACCTATATATATATGTAATATATACAGATAAGCATGTTGAAACATCGTTCATGTTTAATGATAGACAGTTTCTATCTTTATATATATAATTCTACTGTACGGGCGTTGTCAGTGAACTCCTCCTAAACGGCTGGACCGCTTTGCATAAATTTTTGTATATGCGTCTGGGTGGTGCCCGGGATGGTTTAGATTTACAATTCGGTCCAATTGGACAAAGGGGCGTGGTACCTCCCATACAAACAAAAAATTAAAAATGAATTATTTCTGCTCCTGCTTACGGTATTTGAACAAAATTTGGTGCGTAGGTTTGGTGTACATATCTTAAGTGCTACTGCAAATATGGGCGGGATTGGATAATGTGGCGTGGTGCCTCCCATACAAACCATAAATTAAATATCCAATATTTCTGCTCCTGTTTACGGTATTTGAACAAAATTTAGTACATCTGTTTGGTGTACATATCTTAAGTGCTGCTGCAAATATGGGCGGGATTGGACAATGGGGAGTGGTACCTCCTATACAAACCACGAATTAAAAAGCAATTATTTCTGCTTCTGCTAACGGTATTTAAACAGAATTTTGTATTTCGGTTGAGTGAACATATTTTAAGTTCTTCTGCAAATATAGGCGTTTCTTATTATAATAAACCGATTGGCATGAAACATTTCCAATAAAAATAAAATTTGAAGGCAAAGCAACGTTTGCCGGGTCGGCTAGTATACCTATGTAATACTGTATTACACATCTTCATATGGAAAGTTTCTACCAAGACCCTTCTTCATGTAAAAAGCGTACTCCATGATATTGCTTGAGAGGGAAATAAAATTTTTTCAAGTGCCTAACACTTTGTCTTTTTTTGAGTGAAACGTTGCCAAACGCGGTCGTGATTTATATCGCTCCCGTGACACAGCATTATAAAAAGTAAAAATTATTGGGAAATTATTGAAAATAGCGGAAATAGAAGACACTACCATGTATACTGCTTGTCGTACCTTGTGGATTAACAATCGGCTGACTGGTGCAGAACATAACTTGAACTTCAGCTGATGTAACATTGCGTTTCTTCTTATTACAATAAAAAATAAACCTACACCTGCAACCTTGCAACGCGGAAAATCAACGAGTTCAGAGAGGAGATTGAATGACCGCTCAAAACTCGAAGGTTGAGCCTAAATGGCAGAAATGCCTATATAACTCTCATCTCTCAAGAGAGGGTCAGAGCGGATCCTAACAGGCGGTACGAAAGTTGGTACTTTACAGCGCGACCAGTAATAAGAGCATCCTCTTGTTCACCCGCTTTAAACACTCAAAGTAAAGCGGAGATTATTCATTCCTCACACTCCTCAGTGTGTAACAGTTCACACCTACAGAGCCACAACTGCAAACAGCTAAGTACAGCAGGCAGAACGCAGAATCGCACTCTCATCTCACTTTGTGTGTGTGTGTGTGCCATACAGGCGCGAACGGCAACTAAAAAACACAACGGCAGTGGTGTATAGGGACAGAACAACGCAATGAGGGCATGGATCGCTATGTTACCATTAAGCGAAAATCAAGCCCACCAAGTGGGAATAGAAAAAAACTGACTAAAAATGGTATCCCTGGCGAAACAAATGTGAAGGACAGAGCCAGCGATGACGGATTTGCCGCCTCCGCCTATCTACTTGCGGGAGGCTATTTTAGGCACTCTAGTCGGTAGTGTTGCGAAATTGGTTTCACTACGACGGGGAAGTATTTCTGAAACGAAGATTTAGCTTTATGGTGCTAACAGTTTTAGAAAAATTACGGAAATCATGAACAAGGGTAACAAAAAATTCTATACGTACCAGCTAAAGAGTAGCAAGGGTTTGATAGTTGTTTTAAAGGGGATCGAGAGCAGTGTCCACTTAAATGAGATCAAGGAAGCTCTTCAGGAACAGGGTTTTGAAGTTCGTTTCGTAATGAGCATATTCAATAGAGATAAAGTTCCTTAACCTATGTTCAGAGTTGAACTGCAGTCAGATGCGCACAAGGTGAAGAAGAACGAGGTGCGATATCTATTACAGGCTATCCGTCAGGTAGGTATACTACTTTGTTTTGCCGCCAATTTGGTAAACATGGTCTTGACAGTTCATATTTGGCAGTCGTGAAGCAGAGACGTGGCAAATTTATTATGGAAAAACATTCGATTAACCAACGTGTTTCAATCCTTAAAACATTTTATCAAAATGAATCATCGATTAATGTGACGATGAGAAAGTTATGTGAAATTTGTGGGAGAAACAACGTGCCAACAAGACACACTATTTATCTAGTAGTGAATGATATTGAAGAAAGAGGGTCTGTAGATGATAGGGCCAAGTATGGACCACAACGTACTGCAAGATCGGCTGAAAACATTACTGCTGCTCAAGAAAGTGTTGAAAACAATCCATCAACCTCAATTCGACGCCGTGCTCAGGAGTTTGGTCTTCAAAGAACAACTTTGGCCACAATTTTGCGCAAGGATTTGCATTTGTTTCCATTTAAGACTCAGTTGAAACAAGAGATTCTTCCACAGACCATTTACGCCGCCGTACATATGCCAATAGGATGTTACAGCTCGCCCATGACAACCCCGATTTTCATGAAAAAATCATAATGAGTGATAAGGCACATTTTCATTTGAAAGGATATGTGAATAAACAGAATAGTCGGTTCTGGGCAATGGAAAACCTTTAAATTATTCATCAGTCACCTTTGCATCCATTAAAAGTGACAGTGTGGTGTGCAATTTGGTCAGGAGGAATTATTGGACCCTACTTCTTTTAAACTGAAAACGGCGAAAAGGTAACTGTCAATGGTGAGTGATATCGTGATATGATTGAAAACTTTTTACCGCCACTGCTGCATGCTTTGGGATTGATTAACATGTGGTATCAACAAGACGGTGCCACATCGCATACAGCCAGGATTATAATGGAATTATTGCGAGACCTCTTTCAACAACAAGTTATTTCAAGAAATGGTGATGTTGATTGGCCTCCACGGTCGCCTGATTTGACTGCTCCGAACTTCTTTTTGTGGGGATATCTGAAAAGTAAGATTTATGCAAACAAACCAGAAGCGTTTGAGCAACTCAAACAAAATATTCGTGATAAAATTAATGAAATACCGCGTGAAATGTGTGAGAATGTAATGAAAAATGTGCTCAAAAAGGCTCGCATTTGTAAGGCTAACAGAGCCGGACACTTATCTGATGCTGTATTCCATACATAATGGCCGACATTAAATAAAACATGCATCAATATAAGATCCATGCTCTTTCGTTTAATCAAAAATTATAAACAAAGTAGTATACCTTTCCGACGACCCTGTATTTAGAGAGATATTTGTTGGAGAGGCCATTAATGCCAGAACTGCCAAGAATATGGTCACACAAAACCTTACTGCAGATTATTACCCACAGTTGGGATTATCTGTGGTGACTTGCAATTGTCTTCCGCGTTGAAGGCCAGATCACAGGCGGAAAGGAAATGTAACTGCGGTAGGAATCACACGGCAAACTACAGAGGAGACCTCGTCTACAAAACGATAAAAAATTATTGAACGATCGGGTACAGTTATTCAAAAATTCAGAAAGCGTGGTAAATTCGGCAAGTTTCTACTCTGGTATAATCAGAAGTGACATTATTCGGCCTTCCGTAATGCAGGCTCCCACCGCACAGGCGTCCATTGCCCAGCTAAACGTCCTTGAGACAATGATTCATCACCTCACTCAGACAATGTCAACGTCCATCTCTTCCATGCAGTCAACGATGCAAGATTTCGTGCGCAATCAGAATCAGTTAATCCAGGCTATTCTTAATAGAAAATAGGTTCCCTTAAGATCTACATATGGAACGAGAACGGCGTAAGTCAACAGAAATTTACTATATGTGACTGTCTTAAATGAATATTGACACACTTAACGGACAGATATAGTTTCAATGTTCCTGGATATACGTTGTGCAGCACGAACCACCCAGATGGGTGGGTTCATGAGGCGCAAGCATTCTTGTTAGATATCGGTCTTAACACGATCTAATAAAAACCTTCCTGTTGAAGCGACAACTATTAAAATTGTCAGAACAAAGGTGGTCCCCTGACAATATCAGCGTGGTGGGAAATAACCACGTTTCACGATAACAGTGACCGTAGATTCTTAGCAAGGGGTGAGTACAATGCAAAGCATTCGCATTGGGGCTCTTGATTAATATATTAATATAGGCGCACAATTGTACAATTGGCTAATGAAGGATTAATTTCATCTCACCGGTCCAACCAATCTACTGGCCATCGGACCGGAACAAATTACCAGACCTAATAGATTTTTGTGTTCTAAAGGCCTGACTAGAACAATGATATTAGTGAAATGAGTTTACAATTATCATTCGATCATTCTCCCGTTATTCTATCTTTGTTCGAAACGACAATGGAAATTGAAGGGTCCGTAAGACCAGCTTTTTCCAGAACAAACTGGATTTCGTACAAGAAATGCATAAGTAGTCACAGCAATGCGAGCTGTTATCTTGAAAATGAGCAGAAATTAATAATACTCTATCAGAACTATGTACCACCCTGAAAGAGACTAACTACCTCGCCACACCTCTTGAGGCATCAAAGAAGATATCCGAATGCATATACACAAATTCAGAAATTAAGGAGTTAGTGGCCAATAAAAGAAAATGTAGAAGAAAGTGTCAGGAAAGAAGATCCCCAAACACAAAACTTAAATTGAGAGCGGCAGTTACTAAATTAAGGTCTGTACTGGAAAAAGCCTATGTACGGAACACCTGTAATTACGTCAACAACTTATCCCACACTGATAATATTTTATGGAAAACCAATTTTCAGCTATGAAAGGAAAATGGTGACTGGGCTATATCTGACGGGGAAAAGACAACGGTTTTCGCCGAACATTTGGACAACGGCTTTTGCCGAAAATTTGGAATGAGTTTTTCGCTCAAACAACCAATTGAATAAATTTCTCCCTGATGATCAAAACGCAGTACAGACTGCCGAGGTCAATCTACATACAGATGCGGGCGAATTTCTGGACTTGATCAGAAACCTTAATTCACAAAAAAGGCACCAGGTATCGACTCAATTACAGAAAATAGTCTTAGAATTGCCTTTATTTCATTAGAACATCTGGCGAAAATACGCAGTACTATGGCTGACAAGATATTCCCCACTAGCATGGAAAATCTCGATGATTACCATGATATTGAAAACGGACCAGGATAAAACCTTACCTTCTTCTTATAGACCAATAAGCCTACTTTCGAGTATTTCCAAACTATTCGAAAACTTCATTCTGCTCAAGATTAAAACTCCTCTCCGCTAATAATACAATTCCCGATTTAGGGAAGGCCACAACACAATAGAACAGATCAATCGCTTGACTAATGAAATAAGGCATTCATTTGAACGTAGGAAATATTGCTGTTCCGTAATTCTCGGCGTTGCTCAAGCTTTCGGCAAAGTTTGACACGATGGTATAATGATAAAAATTAGGAAACATCTGTCGGGAAATGTGTACACTCTTCTTCAGTCGTACCTGAAGAGTAGAAACTTTAGTGTAAAGCATGATGACTACTACACAGACAATTACCCTGTATTGGCAGGCGTCCCTCTAGGCAATGCCCTTGGCCCTTTACTATACCTTATTTTTACAGGTGACATTCCGGTTCATCCTAGGGTCATTACATCAACTTTTGTAGATGATACTGCAATAATATGTAATCGCAATGACCGAATCCAGGGTGCAGATATTCTCTAAGGTCACCTCGAACGAATTGAGAAATGGAACGAATTGAGATAAGAGTAAACAAAAGTAAATGTAGACAAGTGACATTTACACTAAATCACAATACTTACATGCTCAGGCTGAACAATATTGTCATTCCGCAGAGCCTAGAAGTTATCTATTTTGATGTTCACATGGACAGAAGGCTGAATTGGAGAAGACACATTGAGGCCAAAAAGGCACAAATGAACTTAAAAATTAGGCAACATCGCCGGTTACTTAATAAGCGCTCAGGACATAGCCTAGACAGTAAGGTATTGATCTGTAAGGGAATAGTTAAATAATTAAATGCAAAACGCAACAACGTGGATAAAATTCAAAGGGTTCAATTTAAGGTGTACATGAGAAATTTTGGTATATATAAGAACTAGAAAACACCCTATGTGAAAGAAGAAAAAGAAAAGATTAAAGCAAAACATACGCCCAGGATAGAACATATCTCAAATGTGAAACCTTAGTAACCCTCCTGTACCTTCCAGACTACGGAGAACCACTAAGGTAAAGCTGCCATGAGCATTTGGTTCCTAAATTAACCCTGTCTATGTCAGAGGACCACATAGACAAAACCTTACAACTAAAAACCACGCGGAAAAGAAATGTATTCATCGATGGCTAGATTTAAGATTCAAATACTTATTGTTAGGCTCCCAGCATATATTTTAATTTGAAAAATATCTCCCAAAATGCTTCCTCTTTGAACTTAACTTGGCATAAACTATTAAATTTACCTTAAATATATTATCCTTCCTCGGCCGCTTTTGATCTGGTATTCTGCTGCAATTGGATGTTAAAAAATATTATTTAGATAAAAAATATATCTATAATACATTCTCTTTTACCTCCAAGCAATTGTTCTGCGTTTGAGATTGTTTGATATTTATTTTCATTGTTATTATTTTCATCAACAACAAAAATTGTTTACAATTCCACCAATAAAGCTTGATAGCAACTATCAAAGTAGTTACAAGTATTTATAATAGTTAATTTAATTGCAATTTCAATTGGAGATCAACTACGGATTTCTTCAACTACGCAACTAAGAACTTCTTCGATGCAGTGTCTAAAACTACCAAGTTATTTCCAGTTTTGAAATACTTCTTCAACTGAGACTACGATATTGCTTGAAAAATAGATGAAATGAAACAGCAAACACGCCAAATGTTTAGTCTTCAGTGCTTGCCGACTATGGCAATTTCATAACTCTAAACCCATTGCAGTAGTCGTGTCGAGAACAGTTGTTGACTGCTTGTCGCAACAATTATACCTGTAGGCGCGACATTAATCAATGTGATGCCCGCAGACTAATTAAAATGTTAATTTGAATTATTATTATAGTCAATACTTCAAGCATTTTTTAATTTTTATGTCTTTTAACTGAAATAAATTCTGAGTACAATTCTTATTTATTCTTATTTGTGCCTTAATTTAAAAAAAAACGATTAAATTATACAGATTCTAAAATATAAATGCGTGTATAGTTTGAGGTCCTTGAACTCATTTAGAAATTTTTGAAATTGAAGTTATTTTCGTGATTGCACAACCCATTTCAAAAAAAGACCAATTTTTTGTTTAAGCGCGTTAGTCTGTTAGTATAGTATATCAGCAATTTTTTACAGTTTCAGTTATTTCGATGCTTGAGCGTTCTTTTTTGAGTTAGAGTGTCAGACATATATGTGTTTTATTGATTTGTTAATTTTATAATTTTTGTCATTGGAGCATCAGTTCACGAGATATCATTTTTAAAAATGTTTTTTTTCCCCAAATTTTGCAACAAAAATTGTCGTTATCTGTATATATGACTGACTGTTATCTATATATGAAATTTTAATACAATTTGAAGAAAGTACCACAAACTTTAGAAATATCTCAGTTGCATTATGGTGAAAATTCGTTTGAATTTTGACAGAGCTATAATTTTTACAGATAATATGATAATTAAACATTTGGAACATTTGGTGCAGTTTGTTTTATATCTTAAAAAAAAAATTCGAACATTTGGTGCTGTTTGTTTTATATCTTTATTGTTCTGTACCTTTGTTTTGCGACATCCCTAATTCACAACATTTTTATCCGATTTAGCGCTTTCAATTCATTAGATCTCTTAGGAATTCTCAACATCAAATTCCAAATTAACGTTCTTATTATGAGGATTATTTCACCGTCGGTCGAGTACACAAAATTCTACCGCTGAGCGGTGCTTTCTGAGAAGTTTAATTCAAATGTGTTTGTTTGTTTTTCTTAACATCGCACAAAGGTTTTTTTAAATTGTTAGGTGTTACTTGGTAACGATTAAATGAGAATTATTTATTAAGTATTGTGTAGTTATATATATACCTAGTCCTGCCATATGTTCTGTTACACAATTTCCAGCGCTTATCGTTCAAAACTTCTTGCGGGAATAGAACCGTTAACTTTTTTTTTCAGGACACATGCACTGATTAGTGAAGAATACTAGTCAGTTTGGTTTCAGTTTGCAATCTATTAACATGGAGTATGGCGTTAAAGAGAATCGAGTCGGCGTAATAGCGTTGCATAAGTGCGGAAAGAGTGCTGGCCAAATTTTCGAGTTGCTAAAACCACTCGCTTCGGCGAATTGTCTGGAGTAGAAGACAGGCCAAAAAGTGGTCGCCCGCGCGTTGTCCGTACGAGTGCGGTAGTAAAGGCAGTGCGTGAAAGAATTCGGAGAAATCCCCTTAGAAAGCAGAAAATCATGTCCAAGGAATTGGATATATCAACCAGATCCATGTCTAGGCTGATTCGGGATGATCTTCATATGAAAGCCTATCGGTGGTCCACGGGGCATCTTCTAACTCCTCAGCTAAAAAAAATTAGGCTGGAAAGATGCAAGGGACTTTTGCAGTGGCACGCGAACAATGGCCATGAAAACATTCTGTTTACGGATGAGAAAATTTTTACCGTGGAAGAAGTTTTCAACAAACAAAATGACAAGATTTATGCCACTTCATCTAAGAAAGCGAAAAAAGTTGTTCCAAGGGTTCAACGTGACCATCATCCCTCTTCCGTAATGGTTTGGTGGGGGGTCTCCCACCATGGCGTAAAAACTGGTGCAAAGGTTTACCAAAAAGATGTGTTAGAGGGTGTTGTGAAGGGTTTGACCAATACCCTTTTCAATGGACGTAGATGGATCTTCCAAAAGGACTCTGCTCCTGCGCACAAAGCTAAAACCACGCAGGAGTGGCTCAGAGTCAATATTCCTGGCTTTATAGCAGCAGAAGATTGGCCATCAGGGATACCAGATCTCAATCCACTGGATTATGCTTTGTGGTCAGAATTGGAGAATATGGCTTGCAAGACTCCCCACAGAAATGTGGGAAGCCTTAAAACAGCATTAACCAGAGCAGCGTCCTCGATCTCCATGGAAATCGTACGTGCGGCTATAGCCCAATGGCCACACCGTTTGAAAGCTTGTGTTAAAGCAAAAGGCGGCCATTTCGAGTGAATACAATTTTTTTTAATAACCAATATTGTCTTCTAATAAATGAAATAGTTTTGAATACAATATGAATATAGTTTTTTTTTTATCGCGTTTTATATTTGTAACAGAACATATGGCAGGACTATGTATATACATTTCAAATCAATTTATTCTATTTTTCTATCACATCTAGACTTTTTTCTTCTTATTATACCGAGTCATGTGGATTATAAAAATATTTCGCCTTGAAACAATTTGGTGCTATTGGGCAGTTATACCATGCGCCGTGGTGTCTTAAGTCTTTGCAATCTATAATCTATAACTGTTGTAACAGTTTTTAAATCGAGAGCGTCTTCCTTGCCGTCGCATATCCTGGATGACCATGACGTCAGATTTACGTTTACATGTCCTTACATCAGGAATGTTTTCAATTACCGTCACCATTTAAATAGTTCTATATATTTCTCTTACTTTGCTGTTTAATTGTTAGCACACAATTATTGGTTGGTTGCAAGTGCAAAAAACCTGGATATTCATTCGAGAGTTTTGACATATCCAGCCCGAAGAATTATTCACATTTTTAAAGTCATGAAATAAAAATGGTACTTTCTTGGGTTCAAAATACAATACAATTACTCGAGTCGAGTAATTATCGAATCGAGCGATTATATAGTTGTGTAATAACTGTGTATGTATGAACAAGTTCATACTGGGGCTAACCTCGCAAAATTTAGGATGACGAATTAGGGGTATGTCTTAAGCGACATTTAAAAGGAAAAGAGAAAGAGATATGAATTTAAAAGTCTTCAAAAATGTTACGAATAATACAAAACATAATATATCAACGCAAAGGAGGCAAAATAATGGACAGTTAATAAGGACTTTTTCACATCAGTACCGTTGCCAAATGCCATCGCGGAGAGGCTTTGAGCCGGCTTGACACACATGTTCCATATTGTATACCCTAACCCAATTTTATATGAATTAAATGTTATCATCCGTCTGTCGTCACACTACGGATTTAATTCATCATCATAATTGGTTTTTTTTTTTTTGTTTTGAACTAAATTAACTTGTGTCGTTAATTGATCACAGCGACTATAAAATCCTGATGATTTAATATCGTCTCTCTTTCGTCTATCTGTATATTTGTACGCTTTGCTGGGGGGAAACATTGCTCTCGTTAGCGACGGTAACGTCGGCTCATATATCCACCATCTTTCTTGCATTATGCATTAGTTGCGTATGGATGATACTTGGACATCTCGCTTGTAGCTAATTGTATTTGTGTGCTAGTTTGTCTCTCCGTCTGCTTAAATTAGTGTGTAATTAGTGAAGGTTACAGAGGCCATAATGTTTGTGGCGATAAGAATCAGATGACGTTGTTTTGTTAAAATTTCTTTAATTTTTCTGAAACAACGATGAGAAAACGTTGAGACGATGAGTGTCATCCCCCAGTAGATGTGGCAGCCACAGCAACAATATATCTTCTGGAATGTGAATGTAGAAAACATGGACTTATTTATTGTTTTTGTTTCAGACACTGCAAATACCGTTCCGATTAAGAAGCAGCGTTCCCTTCAGCCACGAAAATTGCGAGCATTACAAGCAAAAAATATGACTATGGTTTTTTGTTGGTGTATTTAAACGAAAAGTGTATTATACATAAATTAGCAAACGAAACGTGGATACAAGCTGGTACTTGATAACTGCGATGGTGCTGCTGATGATGCGAGTGAGAGTATTAAATATATTGATGATGTAAAGCGACATTGCTCATTGGACTTTGGAAATAGTGAAATTCCGCTTTCCTTCGTAATTCAACAAAGATTTGACATGATGCGTTATTCGGAAATCTCGAGAGACTTATCAAGTGATAATCTTCGTTATGCTGAATTTTCGGGTCAACGTAACGATTGCCCCAGGGAAACTTCGCCCATTAGTGATATCTCGAATGGCAGTGGTCCACTGGTGTCGCAATCACCTGCTGCATCTTCGAACTGTCGTCGTCATCGGCACATAGGTGGCAGACGTTACGTGGTGGAAGCTGACGACGACGACGGCGACGATGATGAAGATCACCATTATGACAATATATCATTGGGCAACAATAGGAATAATTTCAGTGGCTACTATGCGGGTCTGCGCAATTCAAAGCGTTTCTCCAGCAGCGGCAGTAATAGCTCCGTAAACGGCACCGCCAACGGAGCTGCCACTATAGCCTACGTCAGACAGCGTAAGGATAGTACGAAATCTACCCAAAGTTGCCAATTCGATGCGGAGTCACCGCATAAACTAAATGGCAGCGGAATAAGCAAATCTCTTAACATTAAAGGTAATCGCCGTAAGCATTCAATAGGTTGTCTCAACGCCTTTTCATCGTCACCGGATTCTCCTGGAAATTTTTATGGTGTGAGGTATGTTGTTTTTGTCATGTGTTTTTAAAACTTTGTAATAAGTCTTGTTTTCTTTTCAGTTGTGGCCCGCCATCTTCGAAATCTCACAGCTTGCCTGGCCATGCTTCGACCAAGTCATCTTCGTCCTTAGATACTACGATATTAAGTGCTTTACGTATACCCGCCGATGAATTAGCTAATCAGTTGACTGTATTAGATTTTTCTGTTTTTGCTGCCATACAACCCGACGAGTTGACCAGTTGTGCATGGACCAAAAAGGATAAACACAAGATAACACCGAATATAGTTGCATTTACTAAACGTTTCAATCACACCAGTTTCTGGGTGGTCCAAGAGATATTGAGTAGTGATCAACCCAAACAGAGGGCTGAGATTTTGGCGCATTTTGTGAAGGTAACGAAGAATTACTTTTTTTAAACTAGTATATCTAATGTATATTTCCAGGGTCCGTAATAATTATTACTCTGTTAATGGTAATTAAGTTTTTAATTTGCTTAAATAGCAGTGTTAGGAACAATTTGTATGTTTGTCAACCTATATCCCACTCGAGATGTTACTTAAATCGGCCTTTAATTTTTAGTATAGAAATGTAATTTCTTTTGAAAACTCATGGTGTTTTATTTTCTGGCAAATATTTAAACATATTTCGTGAAAATACACTATTGCATTCCTCTCTGTTCATTCCTCATGCTCTTTTCCGAAAATATTTAGAATGTAGTGTACACAAATTTTGCTATTTGTAACCTCTAATCAATTATAGAGTTAAAATGTTGGCTTCATCGGAGATTTTTTACATTATGTTTGACCGTGTAAATTGGTGTTTACGTAAAAATGGGAGAAATAGTGTCATTTGACCCGTATTTTCAAAAAGATTGAAAACACATAGGTTCTTGACGGCTTGTTTTGAGCTATTACGAAGCTCAGCGGAATAAATTTTCTGCCCCGGAGATAATCCAGCGCCTGTTTTTAACAATTGCTCTTCGACGCTTGTGACGTCCTTAATAATCGTCATTATTATATTATGACATGATGCGTTTTTTTTCGAAAGTGACGCGGGCAAATTATGGCATGTCAAGTCTTTAGAAAGATAGCTGACGAAATGTTAATATTGATTCACATTCTGGAACAAATATTTCAAATGATATAACTGAATACGCAAAGGATAACGAGGGAGATGTAAGTGATTGGCAAAAGTTTCCTGTGAATTGCTTCTTCAGGCGACAGTTTTGAACAAAATCAGCGACGCACATTTTTCCCCTCGTTATACTTATTTTTTTATATTTCTTAATGGTTTCCTTGATAAAACGTCACATCATATTTACTTGTACATATATAGCGAGCAATATCTTTCCTAACTATAAGCCTGCCTCTTTAGAGCACATGTGAATGGACGAGCAACGAACAATTCACTCAATCATGACATGGTTTTGATTACAAAGTGAGGTCAAACGTTTAAAGTCGCACACATTCCAAGAAATTTATGCACAATTGCCATTGTTATCGTCAGTTGCCAGCTTGGAAATACAGAAATTAAGCATTATAAGATGCTTGTTTCGTCTACTCTTGAATTTCAAATGCGAATGTTTGTCGCACAGATGCCTAACGGTGCAGTTATTTAAGCCTTTGGGAAAAGTATGGAGATGAAAAGGAAACTGCCCCTATTCCCACAAGTAGATTGAGGTTACCAGTTAGATATTTTTGCCGTTTATAGCATAAAGAGGTTGTGAAAAAGTTGACATTCTGTAAAAATCGATTTTTGGTATGTGGAATCAAATTGAAAAAAGTTTTCGGTTTTTTATTTTACGAAAACAAGTCAAACTAAGTTAAAGTTATGGTATACAAAATCAGATTCGAAAGAAATTGATTGATTAAGTATACCTTATCAGTGATATTTTTAAAAAATCAAATTTTCCGGACTTGCATTTCCTCGGAAATTGCGAAAAATATTTAAGCTGAAGCACCCTCCAACTTTTATTACCAAATTTCACAGAATAATAGCATATAAATTGTATAAGGTTCAATTGTACTATAGAATTGAAGATTGAAATGGGTAGTGTTTTCTAAAAGAATCAACATGTTTCTTCAAATATGAGTTCTTGTGTTTTCCTAATTTGTGAAAGTTATCAACTTGAATTGTTGACTTACAGTTAATTTACTGTATTTTATTGTTAATTCTTAATTTACTGAACTTATTTGTAACTTTCGAATCATAATTGGTTATTTTTAAAATATGCTTAGAAATGTGTAGAACATATTTCGGAATTCTAAGAAATTATTAGTATTATTAAGTTGTAATTTCCCGAGTCCGAACTGGAACGGAATCGTTTCTTTCTATGCAGTAATTTTAAACTATCGAGAAATTTTTCCCAGGTTCATGTGTCCACAAACTCTTTGATGAAAATTATTCATTTACATGAAAGTTTTTACACTTACAATTTAAGACATAGGAAAATATTTTATTCGATGTATTAACAAATTTTTCGGCGGTGCACAAAAATCTGAAAAATGGCGTTCCCTAAAGTGGAAACGAGACCAGCAGCATGTTTATCTAACTTTTTATTATTTTAATTTTTTTAATGTTTTGATCGCTTCAGAAATTATGAACATCAAAACACATATTGGTTTTTAACATAATAATTTATGTTTATATACAGTAATGAAACACATGAAGACTTTCCACTTATAAACCATAATATGTATGGATTGCACATATCGTTAAAAGTTTTTAGTTCTCTCTAATATGCTTATATTTTTTATTCGGAAAAATTTGTATAGCTTTATATCCTTACCGATTTAATTCCATAAAGAATGTATTTCCTGATTTCTTGAATAAAATTGCTTGAAGAGCGGTGAATAACAGCAGTGATCTGGTTAATACACATGAATAATCCAAAAATTCGCGTTCCTCTCTTCGTTCTGGGAACGAGTCTAAAGTTATCACTAATTTCCATGTTGATGCTTGGAAAAGACAAGCAAAATCGTTTGTGCTCATCAAAGGATGTTGGAAGATTGTGCAGTCAGGGGTAAGTTCTTCTGCAGATGCAGAAGTGAATGAGCGGGCATTGGCTGAGATTACGCTTATGGTGGACCCCAGCAACTATGGTCATATTGCGACAGCTACGACGGCAAGGTACGCATGGGATGCATTAATGAATGCCTACGAGGACAAAGGCCTAACAAGAAAAGTTAAGCTCCTGAAGCAATTCGTGAATATAAAACTTAATAATTATGCCTCGGTGCAAGAATATGTAAATGATTTGGTGATAATTGCATCAAAAGTTAGGAATGCCGGCCTTAATATTGACGACGAATTGACTTCATCTCTAATCTTAGCTGGTTTGTCAGACGATTTCAAACCGTTAGTGATGGCAGTAGAAAATGCCAAGGAGAAATTAACGGTAGACAAAATTAAAAAACTCCTTCAAGATGCGAAATTTGATCAAGCATCAATGAATAACGCTGCCATGTATTCGAAAAAGTTCGCTAAGAGTAAGAAGCAAGTGCAGTGTTATAATTGCAAAGAATTTGGTCACATTTCAAAGAATTGTCCGAAAAAAAAAAATAAAGTCGTCGAAGAACAGCGAAGTGCTTTTTGCTTCAACCCTAATTGCATCATCCCTAAGCTTCGGCGGTTGTGCAAACGCTACAACAACTAAATTGTGCAAGGAGAACAGTATGTTTTGGTACATAGACAGCGGATCCAGCAATCACATGGTGAACAACAAGAGCTATGTACAATTCACAAGATGTGTGCAATAAGAAAATTATTGTTGCGAATAATGGCGAAATGCGTGTTGAATGCACAGGCGATATCGATTTGTGTGCCTTTGGAAAGAGTTCAAACGATGTAACTGTTCAAAACGTTGAATATGTACCGAATTCTAAAGAAAAGGTATTCTAAAGAAAAGGATGGGCCATGTGTAGTATGTGTGAAAGGAAAGCAAACTCGACGGCATAACCGGGACGAAGGATCGCGTGCAACAGATCTTCTTCAGCTTGTCCATTCCGATGTTTTTGGGCCTTTACAAAATGAATCAATTTCTGGTGCTCGTTATCTCTTGACGTTTGTGGATGATTTTTCAAGAACTTTTCGCATACCCAATTCGTAATAAATCTAACGTTTTGGACAAATTCGTTGAATTTGTAAGTTTAGTCGAAACCCAGTGCACGAGAAAACTCAAAATTTTACGGTCTGATAACGGAAAGGAATACATTAACGAAAAAATTTCATCTTTTCTGAAAACCAAAGGAATAATGCATCAAAGGACGTGTCCCTATTCACTGGAGCAGAACGGCGTCGCGAAGAGAATAAATCGGACTCTAATAGAACGAGTCCGTTGCATGTTGCTTGATAGTGTTTTAGACAATCGTTTCTGAGCAGAAGCTGCGGTGACTGCAGGTTTTTTGATCAACAGAGTTCCATGTCGGAATGAAAGTCGGACACCGGAAGAAATGTGGTCTGGACGTCGTTCAAATTTGAAATTCTTACGTGTTTTCGGATGTCCAGTACTGGTTCACATTCCGAAAGAAAAGCGACGCAAACTTGATTCCAAATCCGTAAAGGGATTATGGTCGGATACAGCGATACGAGTAAAGCTTACAGAATATTCAATCCTGAGGACAAAAAAAAATAATAATAATTTGTCGTGATGTGGTTTTTCTTGAAAATAGTAAAGTGGGCATAAAACCTTGCAATGCAAATTACTATTACACCGAATTGCTTCAAAATGACGGTGTCAATTCAGGGGAAGAACCCGATAGCAAAGAGTTGACACCAGAGGTAGACACTGATACCAGAACAGACTCTAGCCAATATTTTGAAGACACCGACTGGCCAGACACTCCGTTTATGGTAAGAACGGAATATACTCCAAGCTGTGAGGATGTAGGCAAAACATTCCAGTAGTGATAGAACCACGTCGGTCAGAAAGAATTGCAAATAAGACGCAACATGGATCCTGACGAATCTGCCACCAGACACAAACGTAGTTAAAGCTAAATGGGCTTTCAAGACGAAGCAGGATGAACAGGGCAACTCATTACAATGGAAAGCTAGACTTGTAGCCAAGGTGTTTTCACAACGGGAAGGAATTCATTTCACCGAGACATTTGCCCCTGTGGTACGATATGATTTAATACGTTTTCTGAACACATTGGCTGTGAAACACGACCTATATATTCATCAAATGGATACTGTTAGTGCCTACTTGAACGGCTTGAAGCAGTCTGGCCGAGTATGGAACGAGACTTTGGACAGTAGTATGGGACTTCAGAGAAGTCAAACCGACTAATGCATATATTATCAAGTTAGTGGCGTCCTGTTGATGTACGTTGCTATCTACGTTGAAGACATTTTAATATTTTGCACTGACAAGGAAGCATTAACATCTTTGAAGAAAAAGTTAGCAAGTACATTTAAAATGAAAGATATGGGCGAGGCTTCATCGGTGCTTGGAATTAAAATCAATAGAGAAGGAGATTCTATTAAGGTGGACCAATCAAAGTATATTTTGGATGTGCTGGCGAGATTTGGAATGCAAAATAGTAACCCAACTGCCACACCAATGGACTACAATCAAAAGATGTCAACAAGCATGTCTCCTAAAGATGAAGCCGGAAAAGAGAAATTGAAAAATGTCCCTTATATGCAAGCAATTGGATGTTTACTTTTTGCAGCAAAAATTTCGCGACCAGATATATGCTACGCAGTCAACATTCTTAGTCGTTTTTGTTCTAATCCTGGAAAACCACATTGTAAAAAGGGTTATGAGATATCTCAAGGGCACCATCAGTTATGGTTTAGTATATCGAAAACAAGTTGACGATACCATCAGAGGATTCTGTGATGCAGACTGCGCTGGTGATAATATTGACGATCGACGATCCACTACGGGATATGCCTTTATTTTTCAATCAGCAGCCATAACATGGGCAACGAGAAGGCAAACCGTGGCATTATCTCGATAGAAGCCAAATTTATGTATGTCCATTACTGCTGCAATACAGGAGTCAGTTTGGTTAAAACGTTTAGATGCTGAGCTTAATCCCCTAAGCTCCAAGAGCATGACAATATCTTGTGAAGAACGATGCATGTTGACATTAAAGCGAAATTTATTCGTCAGAAAATAGAAGATAAGGAAATCGATCTTCAATACGTGAATACAACGGAAATGGTCGCAGATGTTCTCACGAAGGCTGTTTCTCCCCAAAAATTGAATCATTTGAGAAATAAGTTTGGTATTTCTTAGTAATATATTGTTATAATAGATATTTTATTTAGGAAGAGTGTTGTGAATTGAATGAAATTACAATTACAACAATATATTAATGTCATTTATTGTACTTTATAATCACTGTGTAATTCTACTGCGTCAGCTATTTACAATAGGCTCTGACATTGTAGCGATCAGAATGTTTCAAATGTAGAAGCGTTTTTTTTAATTTTATACAATAAATTCAAACCAACAATAATCACATTCAACAATATTCACATACATAATAGGCTATTTTTAATCGACGAAAAGATAGCACATGTCGACTTGGTTTTCTTGGGTCCTACCCGGAGTCTACAGTAGTGTGAATATCTGGTCAGCTGTTGATTTGCCAGGCCTAAAGCCACACTGATAAAGCCCACACACATCATACCCGACAGCGCCTTATAAGCGATGCATAAAACTCTGATACCGGTATAGTTTTTACACACGCCTTTTTTGAATACAGAAAATAGTACACTCGTATTCTAATCATCGGACATGCATTCCTCGAGCCAAACCGTATTTATTTTATCAGCTCATCGCCACCGATTTTAAACAGCACTGCCGGCAGGCCATCAACGTCATTTTTTTAAGCCTCAATACTGTGTTTCTAATCTCGTTTTGCCCGGTGCTGTGAATTTATGCCATAGTTGATAATTTCGGTGATTTCTTTTTTCCGTTACTAGAAGCTTTTAAAAATGCTTTCTCCATAATTGCAGCATATTGTGACCAGATTTCCCTCGCCTTCCTTAGAGGAAGGAACTTCACCTTTACCCCGTATCTTCCTGCATCCTCTCTTTCCCGCTCTTTCCACAACCCTTTCTTCCGCCTACAAAGTCGGCGTGCTTCTCTTCTTTTCTCCTTATAACGTTCCCAAATATCACGCGTTACAATTGGCTGCATCGGTGCTATGTATGCTTCATGTTTTTCCTCGGACACTATGCGATATTCCTCGTCTGATAACACATTTTCCGAGGAAGGATTACACATTTTGCACAGAATAACACGGAATTCAAAGGAGAAAAAAATATGGCAATTGTACAAATGTGTAGAAATAAAAAAATTGTTATCGCCACCATGTATGTAGGGCATAGTCATCCTGCGGAAATGACAAATGTCTTTGAACTGTAAACTCTACCAAATATTTTCCCATTTTACATAGTATATAAATTATTTATACAACATCATTTTTGCAAGTTCTTTATAAAGTTTTTTATAATCAAAGGCATATTTCCTTACAAATGAAATTTTTAGAAGTTTTTATAGGTTATAAACGTGGAAGTCTGAAAATGATGTTTTATTTGTAATTTATTGATATTTTCATTATATATAACTACTACACAAGCTAACTTTTAAAATCTTTTTAAATTTCGTTTTGCTTTTCTATTTCTTTTTCAGGTCGCCAAAAAACTTCACGAACTCAATAATCTGCACTCATTGTTTGCCATAATCTCAGCCATGCAAAGTGCGAGTATCTACCGTCTAAAGAAGACATGGGCATATTTAGTAAAAAAGGATAAGCATAGCTACGAGCGCCTAAGTGATATTTTTAGCGATCAAAATAATTGGGAAAATTTACGTGCGTATTTGGAGAGTTTACGTCTGCCTTGCATACCATATTTGGGGTTATTTCTAACCGATCTAATATACATTGATTTGGCGTATCCGCAAAAGAATGGCATTGAACCGGAACAGCGCAGGAATCGTATGAACAATATCTTGCGCGTTATCTCCAACTATCAAGAATCTAATTATACAAATATACAACCAATAGAGGCAACCCAACGGTATTTGACATCGATACGCTACATAGAAGAATTGCAGAACATATTCGAGGAAGAACAATACAAGTAAGATGATGGGATTAATCAATAACCGGGAAAATGGGAATGAATTGGGGGTATACTTTAGATAACTGTGATTAGGATTGGAATAGGAAGTGTCGTATTTTTTCGATGTAAAGAGATTGGTTATTATTATTCAATATTGTGTCAAAATCGCATAATTTTCGCATTCTCAACTATAAATAGAAAAAAATCGAAGACTATTACAAATATGTAATATATATATTATAGGGGAGTTTTATGGTTAATTTAATGTATAATCGTAATGGTTAATCAAAAAAATTAGAAATTTAAAGGTCATGTTAATTCTCTTAAAATTATTTATGAAAAATTCTGGCAAACTACCTCTACACTTGTCTGCATGTAACAAATACGAGTTTCTGCTAGTTTTTCATTTTTAATAGGGTTATGTGCTGGTCTTTTAATAAAGGAAAAATATTTGAAATCTTAGAACCATACCTGCTACAAAAAATGTCGAACGGGAATGTTGTCCAAGTCGAAAAGTTATTTAGTTGAGAAAATTGGTCTAGGTGGAGTTTCGGTATACACACTCTTTTCGAATTAGAGAACTTGAGGGGGTGTGTGGAGGGAACATTCACAGTCAAGCCAAAAAAGGAAAAGCAAACACTATGTCGTTTGATATTATCGCTTCACAAGGATCTGTTTGTCTATGTGCAAGCTGCAAGCTGCAACTTCCAAAAGCTTGTTCTAAGTTTCTGGCACTGGCCTTTTCAGAAAGCTATGTTCAATTCCGTAGAAAGTTACGTGTTTGAAGTCATATCAACAGAGTAGAAATTAAATAGTATTGGATTTAATGTGTCAGGTGAATAGATATCTTCAATACAGCTGTGAAAGATGCTGAAAGCGAAATCTCTCCAAGACCTAAAATACGATAGATCAAACCCTAGTTCTTTTCGGGTTAGTCAAAAGCAAGGTAAAAAATAAAATGTTGGCCCATGTGAAGTGTTAATCCTGCAAGAAGTGTTGGCATTATGCATCAAAATGTTCTGACCATAACATGGGCACCGTAATTAATCGAGGTTATAAAAATCATGACAAGAACACGCCTATGTTTGCCTCATACATCGTTCAAGAATTGCACCGAGATAACATAGTTCATTGACAATGGTGCTTCACCGAGTACGACGAAGCAAGTTTTCAAGGATGTGCGGGCTTTTAACAGTGAATAGAGAATAGGAATAGGTATTAAATACCGCACGAAAAGGAACGGTTGACTTGGATGTTTTAATTCGGGGTTGTCGCCAGAAAGTGATCATAAAAAATGTTTATACCGGATCTGGGAGCGAATTTGTCGTCTTTAAGTAGACTTATTCGGCGTGGCAAGAGAGTGGTTTTAAGTAAGAATGGCTGTGATATAAATAACGTGGATAATACCATTATCGCCCAAGCACAACTCACAAATGGTATGTATAATCTAAAGATGCTTGTTAATTAAGAAGTGGATCTCTGAAATTTGAGACATGGAATCGCTGTTTGGGTCATATCAATCAACAATCTATTGAGGACATGAAATCGGAAGGAATGCTAATATATGATAAGTCTGTAGTTTTAGAATGCATGGCATGTGCACAGGAAAGCGTGTTAAGAAAGTTTCAGAAAGAAGGTTCGAGAGCTCGAGATAGATATACTGGAAGTAATACATATACCTATAGATCTATGCGAGCTCATGGAAACAAAGTCCAACGGGGAAAGTCGTTATTTATTGACATTTAGAGATGATTTTAGCAGAAAAGATTTCACATACTTTTTAACGAACATGAATGAAGTGTTTAGAAAATTGGTCGAATTCAAGTTATTTGTAGAGAATCAAACTGGAAAGAAAAGAAAGGTGCTACGTTCTGTTAATGGAGTAGAATTTGTAAATAGGAAAGTTGATAATTTTCTAAAGAAGCTTGGAATATTACATCAACAGAGCGTTCCATATAATCCGCAGCGAAATGGGCTAGCTCAAGGAATAACCAGTTTCCTGACGGAAAAGGCACGATGCTTGTTGTTTGAGGCTCAGTCGCCTAAACCATATTGGAAACAAACTGCGTAAATACAGCCAGATATTTGATCGACAGAATTCATTACGGTTTTATTGGAAAGTGCACAGACGAAGTCTGGTATGGCATACTGCCATGTGTCAAGCATTTGCGAACTTTTGGCTGCATTGCAATGGTATATATTCTTTGACACAAAAGAAGAGAGAAGATGATATTTATTCTATATTGCAGTGAATCCAAAGGGTATACGAGTAGACTGATTGATTCATTCACGAGACAAATTATCATTAATAGAGATGTAATATTCTTTAAAACAGAATATTATTCTTTCAATAGCACCACTTCCATCGAGGAGTATTAGGTTAGGATTAGAACAGATAAATATGACTTCATTTGCATTTGATAACATGGGGGATGCCGTCAACAGAATAGGTGCAGCTGCCTTACCAAAACGTAGTGAGAAAATAGCTAACAGGTCAAAATCGGCAAATTTAGTTCAAAATGGTTTTATGGTGGCACTAAATGGAGAACCTTTGACGTTCCACTAACCAAACAATCAATAACTCTAAAGCATAATTCCTGTTTTACGAAATTTGGTTTAGTATAAAAACTTTATTTAAGTGATCTTGCTTGAATTCCTTCAACAAAAGTATTCCTTCTATGTGCTTGTTTATAATTAATATTGGAGTGAGTTTGTTTGTTATGTATAATAAAGGCTGACGCATAAGTGACTTTAACGGCGACTATATTGAATGCGTTCTTGTGCATCATTTGGTTTTAACTCATGAACCAATTGCATCTTATGTGGGAAAAGATGTAAAATATGTAAAATTCTTTGCAAAGTTTAAATACTTGCTTGCACTCGAGGAATGGTCACTTCATTTCGAACTGCACGAGGTCTTCCAGCACGCGGAAGATCACAGACAGCCCCTTGTTGCCCAAAACGCTGAACTAATCGGTAAATTTCGAAATGATCTGAATAATCGAATGCTGACTTTCAAAGTAAAATTGGACAACTTTGGTTCTTTGTTCTGTGCTGAGGCTTTCCATCATAAATTTCCCAAGTATAATTTAGTCAATTCTGTAAAGAGACGACAAAAAGAATTGAACAAAAAATGTATTCACTGATCAAATCTTAAGGTTGCTTATGCGCACTCTATATATTCGAATGGGGGTGTTAATATGAGCAAATAATATTTTACATATAAACTACTTCTTTTACATCGATGTACATTAATCTAGTAATTAAATTTTCTTCACTTCGTACTGACAGCTGAAATAAACGATTCCTTTCTAATAGAAATTGCAAGCCTCCGTCATCGCTGCCACCGCTAAATGAATTTCTTTACATCGCAGGCAACGTACCCGAAGGCGACGTTACGAGGTTCGTCAACTAGATCCTGAGAACATGGGAATTAGGCAACATAATATATAAATTAAAGACCTATTTAACAAATAGAAGCAGTTGAATACTTAAAAATTTATTTATGATTTTGATCCAAATCCAAAAAGGAAAAGACGAGCTACTATTTTAGCAACCAATTCGTGAAGAATAAAATTTCCGTGCGGTCGTTGAAGACATTGAAGGAAAATCTTATAATACGTTCGATTTTATCTGTTTGAAGAAAGATTGTTCTTAATATTTTGGCAATTGGATCAAATTTCAAATTATAGTGTGTTTTTCAATGCCAGAATTTCTATCAGAGTGGAGATTGGCCAGTGTTGTTGCAGCGAAGGAAGAAAGTTCATCGCAGTCTGTGGCCAGTTTACCATTTTGAGACCGTTTATCAGAGATAGAAGGTCATGTCATGATTGTTCAAGTTATGAATTAAACTGAAAATTGTTTACAACTAAAGAAAATTATCGCTTTAGAAATAAAAATAGAAGTTTTACTTTGTAGAAAACATTTTGTGGCAATAAAATTGGTGTGTGCCTCGGAAAAATGTTTGATAGAGTACATTACAATTTAATAATTTCGAATCGATTTCATATTAATGTGAATTTGCTATTAATTTGCTATTACTTGGTAGGAAAGAACCAGCTACATTAAATTGAAACAAGAAATAGGACTACTAGGAGTGGAGATCTCCAAAATTTAGCCCAGATGGTCCAATTCGTTTTTGACTTTATGCTAACAATTTATTTATTTATTTCTCAAATTCAATTTATGCTGTAAAACTTGTGTTGTTGTTGAAGACATTTATTTGTTGTTCAATGGAAATTACCAATTTAGTGTTATTTTGCAATGGAAGTCTCTTTGATAACTCACTGGATGTGCGTTTCTTCGTTAAATGAAAAATAATTAGTTCATACCCTTGTAAATTCTATCATTTTATACTGCTTGAAGGTTTATTACGCTGCTGGTAATCAGCAATGCATTAAGCTTATCCAGTTAATGTTCTATTGTTCTGTTCTATTCTAGAAAGATTGAAATAGTAAAAAACCATGGTCAATGATAATTTTAACTATAAATTAGTTTAGTTAAAAAAGATAGTCAAAATTTCTGCGTAAAATTATTACTACTTTTCTCTGTTTCGAAATTATCAATTTTGTACTAAAATGTTCGATATTCCACAGTTTTGAACAATTTGTATGTTTTGGAAAAATTTGTTGTTTAAACCAGTTCGTTTGTGAACTAGTTTATCGTACGTTAGTTAGTTTAGTCAAGGAAGACATTGTTTTTAATATGAATGTTTGCATAGGAAAATCTAACATTAACAATTTAATCTTTACGGCGTTTGTTACTTTTGCTAACATTTCGATTTTTTCTGCCTTTTCAGGAAATCCTTAAAACTAGAACCTATCTCACCCCTGGTACCCAGCTCTTCTTCTTGCAGTTCTAAAGAGTCGTTCAATGTGGATGCTGTTACCCCCGCTATGGCTTGTTTGAATATATCCCCCGCCAAAACGGTGGGTTCTGTGCGTTTGCCTAGTTCTTCGACCGTCAAATTTATTCCTGGTCATCGAAAATGTCGCAGTTTAGGAACCAAGTAAGTTGTAAAACCCTTCAACTATGGTGAAATTTGGGACTTTGTTCACACATTTCTTGTGTCATTTTCAACCATCTCATTAAAAACACTTTACTTTTCATTTTTCAACCTCCTAAAAAACAAAAAACAAATTATATGTTCTCCGCTCTGCTCCACCATCGTCTGTTACAACAATCAAATTACTATTGGAATTGCCTAAAACTCGATAAAAATCATAACTCACACCACATGATACTACGATACTACAACTGCAACTATTTTGATCTGTACAAATGTCATTGCAAACACATTTGATTTGAATTTTTGAATTACCTACCTTTTGATTTTATCTGTTTTTTTTTTTTTTGTATAACCATTTAATAATGTTATATATTATACATTTTTATGCATCATCTATTGAACCTATTGTGAACTTCGTTATCACCGCCATTTGATATTATTGATTTGATATTTATCCACACATTACCAACCGCATATTTACTACTGTAGGTTTCGTAGCACCAGTTTGCCCCGAAATTTGTCACAAAAATGTCATTGCTCAATTATAATGCTAAAAAAATCTGCCATTATTGCTAATGCTAAAGCCACTACTACCGCTACTACAAATTGTTGTTGTGCTACTAACACCGCCAGTGCCACCGTCGCTATAACTACAATGAGAGCAAAATATAAACGTTGCCCATGTTGCAAATGTCGGTGAGTTTCCGGTGCAATCATCATGATCATATCTAGATTAGCTTTGCAAAAATTCAATATTCTTTTTCTAAAATATTTCAAGTTCATATTTATTATTTTATGGTTCATTACTAATTTTTACTTGCATCGCTATCGCTATTCACAAAGACTTTGGCCGTTTTTAGTTAGAAATTTTAGGATATTCATTGGGCAAATAAAGGGATTCAGGCCTGCTACAGAATTCGTTCGGAATGGTTATAATTGTATAGTTAGCATTCCGATAGATACCTTTTTATCTTATTTAGGTTCCGATCGATTTTGTTAATTTTCAAAAATGTCAACATCCCTAGTTTTCCCGAATTTTTACAACTGTTTGATGTTGAGGGAGTAATATCCCGATCATCTTAGTCATTATCTTTATGGAATTCGCAAGTGTTCGTTCATCCAGATCCGTTTCTTTAAAAGTTGTAGCGCCAACAGTGCCTTCCACGCTGCTACGAATACTGGAGACATTACAAAATAACGCAGTTTTCTGAAAATTATTGTAGTCAAGAAAGATTTAGGGCAAAAAAATGAAACCAAGAAGGATCCTTTATGTGAACATTGAAACCATGTTTTGAACTCTAGTCAAAATTAGATAATAAACAGCTGGGAAAAGCTACTTGATAAAAAAATTCGACATTGCAAAACGTCGTGACTGTCCTCTTAAAAGAGTTCTTGATATGTCGTCGTATAAATTAAATTAGTATATATGTTTCTTTCTGTCGTTATTGGGAAAATGTAAAATTATTAGTTTCGTTTTTCACTAACTGGTAACTCCATTGTTTAGAAAAATAATACCCTTTGAAGGCAGTTAATAATTTCTTGGTTTTAAATAACTGTTATATTCTGGAACAAGTTTGACCAGACATATTATTGCAACCGGGTGGTGGAACAACTGTTTAAAAATATTTTTGCCTATACGAATAAGTTTTACGTTTATGTTTTCTGTTTCCAATTAGCTGCCCATATCCATGTATATCTAGAAATTCAAATATTCTATTCTGCAGTGCACTCAAATACGTCTTTTTGGTTTATCTCATATTAATGCATTTGGTCGTTTCTGCTTCATTGTTTTTGTTTCGTTTTCTTTGATTGAATTGGAGCTTTTGTAATGAATATACAGCGTATAACGATTTATACAATGATTTTTTTTATCCATTTATTACCTTTTCAGCATTTTTGGCAAGTCTTCAAATAGCGATGCTTTCAATGGTGGCTGGATGGATGGTCATCATCACCCCCATCAGCATCCTCAGGACCAGCAACGTCATCCCCTGGATGATTCTGTATTGGAACAACCTCATTGTCTTACACCCAATGGTAGCATACACCTTAATCTCAGTGACAATGCTGATGTTATTGTCCGTCACTTGCACGATGTTAGTACGCTGGAAATACCTACCAATGAGGATGGAGGCAATGCCAACACTTTGCAGGGCTGCGTGAGGCGTAAAACAGTGCAGAAAGAGGGACGTAAGCCAGCAGTAGCATCGTGGCAGCGCTATTGGTTGCAAATATGGGCCAATTCATTGGTCTATTTTCCTCCAAAGTCATTCAAGGGCAGTGAACGTAGTGATTTCAAACGAGAACCTTGTAAGGTGTGCCCACTCGAAGGATGGTTCGCTCATGTTGTTATTAATCCCAAGCATAAGAACACCTTTGAGTTGTATCATCGTTCACTAGGCACTGTTTATAAATTTCGTACTGACAGCCCTCAGGCCACGAAGTTGTGGTGTACAACAATATGTAAAGTGGCTCTGCAGCAGAATTCGAGGGCTCAAAAGGCAGCACTACCTATAAATTTAATGTCTTTCGAATAAGTTACGGTGAGAGAAATGAGGATAGAATTTATAGGAGGAATAGAAATTGTTCTAGGAAAATACTTAAAAAAATGGAACACTATTACTTAAAAGTAAATATATTAGTTTCTGGGATTTTCCCCTTAGGGATATCTAGTTTATCACCTACGGGAGGGTGCATGTTAAGCAAATATCTTCTACAAAATTTTGTAGTTTAGATATACCTACACGTATATACACACACATATTACTCAAGCTTTATGCCAAAAAGAGAAAAAAAATTAGGATTTGCAAATATAGAGAACACGAATCACTCTACAAGGAATACTCTTTACCATAATTCCAATTCAGATGCAATCACTCATTATCACGACACAGCAAGCTGGAGACACAATCAGGATTGTTTTGATACTAAATTTCAAAGGATATATTTGGATGCCCAACCTAGAGATAGCCACACTTAATGGTACGATATTTATTTGCGGTGCTTGATGGAAACATGTACACACGTAATTCTCTTTGGTGGGCCCTTTGGCCGCTGTATAATTTCCAAGTGCAACTGCAGAACTCTCCTGAATTGTGGTGTAACATTAACACACGATAGAACACTAAAACAAAACTATTTAATTTCTAAGACTGACAATAATTTAATACGAATTCTTTATATACTACTTACTACATACAATATTTAAACTGAAAACATTTGTTTGTTAAATATTGTGTACTGTTTTCCTTATTACAATGTAGTTTAATGTGTAAAATGTAAAATCCAAACTCAACGAATTTTTTCTATTAGTATTAAACACGTAAATCCTTTGTGTGCTATCAAATGCACTTCATTTGAACCATTTACAGTCATCCTTTATATTTTCCCTTCCACCCTTAGCTGCTATAAGTTTTTGAATTAAGTTGTTTTATACTATGTTTTTTCTACTTAATTTAAAATATTTAAATAAATACCGATTTTAGTATAGTTTAACACATCGTACACACACATACTTAGATTAAATCTTTTCGTTAAAACATGTTATTTTATAAGTTTACACACAAGCATGCATAATGAAAAAACTGAAAAAAAAAACTTTTGTAGAAATACACAAGAGTTTTGTTAAAATATTTAGAATTAAACAGAGATATGTAATAAAAAATAATCTTAAAAACTCGATGAAAAATGAATAGTTTTATTAATTAGATTTCACTGTTGGGATGAATAGAGACAGAAATAACCACGGTTTAGTACTGGCATTAGCAGATTTTAATCGTAATTCCAGGTTTGGCTAAACATCGACACGTGCCATGAAACATCAGTTCTACCACCCAGCGATGATATCGGAAATAGATCTATGGATGCATCTTTACAACCTAGAATAGATTTAATTTTATTTTATACAAACATTGCGTTTCTTCAATGCTTCTTCAGTTAGCCGCTCTATCTTTATCGCTTTTCATCGAGTTCCTTGTTGAGTTCATTATTGTGTTGGTGCACATTCATGCACTCTTTAAAACTTATAGGCATTTTATCTTTTTTGAACAATATCCTGTTTTTCCCTCTGCTCGGTTATAAACCCGTTCTCCCACACATTTTTTTATATCCAAGCTACGGAGCATATTTAGTGTTGAAGAGAAGATTGATATCAAAATTATTAACTGATTTTAAAAAATTTCATTTGCGACTTAACCGCCCAAGCTTAAAAATATCGCTTTCACCAGTCATAAATTTCACCAGAATGTTTTTATGGATTGATCATAAAAGGCTGCAATTATGCGAAGCAGTTATGCGATTGTCGTCAGTGTACATAAGATTGTCATATCCGCTATGACATTGGGGAGATCGAACAATGAATTTTTTAGCTTGCCTAAGATCTCTATCGATTGACTGTGGTGCGCTGAAGAACTTATTTCGCAAAAATATGCTATTTTTCACAAATTTTGAATTAATACTTCTGCCATTCTTAAAAATGTTTTTTTTTTTTGCAGTGTACGTGAAATTTTATTGCCTTACGAAAACACGTTTTTCAAAACAATTTGAACTTTTATTTGCTTTACAATTGGCAAAAAAACTGTAAAACGTCAGGGGAAAAATTTAAAAAAATATATTCTATAAGAGATAACCGGGTCATGTAAGCACGTTTTTTTTACAAATTTCAAGGGCTAACGGATGACGCACATAGAGATTGTTGTAATCGAATAAGGAATGTCGTTTTGGCAGCACAACAAAAACTTAAAACCGGAGGTACCGTGCTTTGAAGTTCCATTGTTGGGCAGTGCCTGGAGTTCTGAGTCTCCGAACATAGGCAAGCCCCTAACACTTTGAAAACGTCTGTGTGAACATCCATCAAAATCAGTCAAAACCATTTTTTTAGTGTACTTCCGCTGTGTATCGTGTCAAGTAATTGATTATCGTTTTTTTAAGTGTCAGAATTTATTATTTTGAGACAATTTTCCTTACAACACATGTGTGTGGACGCATATTTCGATATGAAAAATCACGTCTTTATTATCATTTTTCAAATAGTTTCACTTATTTATATGAAACATGTCACTTTAAAAGCTGTCAAATTCGGAGGTGTCATTATAATTCTACATGAAAGTATCTTGAAACCGTTTTGTAAAATAGTTTTAACACAAAATGAATTTTGAAAAAATTCCGTTTTAGATAATCCCGTACATCTGTTGGGACGTGATTTTATTATTGGCAACCATTACATAATATTTTCTTCGTGATATCTTCAAATTGGACTCTGTCTTTGATATGCTGTGTATTTTGTTTTGTGTACAATAAAACAATTTAAAAGCCGACTACTCTATTAAAATCATTCATTCAGATGTGATTTGAATACTCTACGCTTTAACGTGGCAAACAATGGTATCACAACCGTACAACAGCTACCATGTGGATTCCCATTCAGTACAGTGGCGAATAGTAAGTAACTGCATTTTAGACGCAAAGGTGGTGGTGAATAATTGATTTGAAAATTGTTATCATTCAATCAAGTGTAAAAAGTGTAAGATGCATAGAAATGACTTTACATTGACTTAAAATTGGGGCTTATTCCAACGAAACATTATTTAATAGTAAAACGAAAGTGATAATGTTTAGATTAGTGAGAAAGACCTTGAGGAGTGTAGTCTTGTACATGTAGAGCGAAAGACACGCGGAAGTAATAAAGAAAAGGATTTAATCGATTGCAGCAATTTAAAGAATACAGTGATAAACATTGTGCCGTAGTTGAACAGTTTAAAATGAAAGTGAGTTTAATTTCAAGTGAATAAGCCTTTTTTTGAATATCTCGCGAACTATGTTCCTGTAGCTGGTTTCAAGAGTATGATGAAATTATTACCATTTTCAACATTGTGATTGAGGAAAGTCCCAAAAATAGTGAATGTATAGAATATAGAATCATGTCGGTAAACTGTCTTAGAAATTGCTATCGACCGGGCATTGCAGTGAGCAAATGGTTCTCGTTGGCAATGCTGGTATTTGTAGCGAGTATCTTGTTTACTCTTTACAAATTCTAAACATTATGGAAGGCCTGGTTTTAAAATCTACTGTTGAAATTGTGTTTTTTTCCGGAATAAAAGCGCGGTCTCACACGAAACGCATCAAAGAACTAATAGTAATTTTTTTTTACAAAGAACAGCGTTTAAAGTTTTCCTTTCTAGTGTATTTGCGATTCTTGTGTAGAGACGTGTCGTAACGAGAATGTCGCCGAAAAAATAATTCTAAAATTTAAACAAAGTATTTTTTTTTCCTGGAGTCATTTTGAATTTTTTTTTCATTCATTTTCTTTATTGGATATTTCTTTCGAAATTTACAATATGTATTCAAATCTTAATCCTATCTTAAAGTAAAGTATTCTGCCATTGCCGGATCTTGTTTTTGGCGAGCAGAACTGTTTATCACCCGACCAAGTCTAGCGTGTCCTTTCTTCTTAGCCGTATATGACCGGGAAAATTTTGAAAGCTGAGCAATATTTCCGATCTTCGAATATTTTTCTGAACTGGGTTACTATACGGTGTACTTGTTCTGTCGCTCCATGACCCTTGCGAAACCCAAGGGTACAACATTTGAAGAAAGATCTTTTCAAGCAGTTTAGATCAAATAGAGAGTAAACTTATGGGTCGATAGGATGTAATTTGTGACAGTTTCTTTCCAGGTTTTGGGATCATTATTATTTCAGACAGCTTCCATGATCGAGGAAAGTATCCAATTCGAAGTATAGCATTAAATATAAATAAAACTAATTTGAGGATATTGTAGGAGAGTTCTGAGATCATTTTCGCTGTTATTTTATCTTGTCCAGGAGATTTATTTATTTATTTTCAACGAGAGAACATTTTTCTTTAGGAGAGATAGATTTATTTTCATGGGATTGGTGATTATAGGGCTAATGACTAATGGATTCACACGAGATATTGTATAGTAAGGAGTAAATACTTCTTCCAGATGACCAGCAAATTCTTTCGCTTTTTCATCGCTACTCCTTGCCCATCCTCCATCTTTCATCCGTATTAGAGATTCCTGTGTTATAGGACGCTGTAGCTGCCTTGTGCCCTTGTACAGGCTATAGTCAGTTTTTTTGTGTGACTCCTAGACGAGATAAGTGGCGGGCGGTCTTCTGAGATTTATCTGTTTTCATCCAGAGCTGACGTTAGTTTTGACTTGCACTGGTCGAGACGAGCTTTGAAGTAGTGAGATCTGTACTATTGTCATCGTCTTCTTGCTTTCCTTTTCTCGTTGATTAAGGATTTAATATGACATGAGGAGCCATTTTTTGTTTTAGCATAAACCTTGTACGGTGTTGCCAAGTTTGCGGCAGTTGTCATTGTTGTAGTAAGTTGATGGCAGACTGAATTTCATCTGGTGTTTTGAGAGAAAAGTTTTGCCACAGATGAGAGCTTATGTACATCTTGTATGCCAACCAATTTGTATGCCTGTTTGGAAAATGGTAAGAGATTTCCGAGTTCAAGGGAATGTTAAATACTGTGAGAATTGTGGGGGAGTAGTCTGATGAGAGGTCGAGGGAAGGAGTAACGACGATGTATTCTCTTGTTATGCCCTTCATAACTGCAAAATCTATGAGATCGGGGGTTTTATTGAGATCCGCGGGCCAGTATGTTGGTTCACCTCCAGACAAAACTTTTAGGCCTGAACTCGATATAGCATTCAGCAATTGCCTGCCCCTGGGGTTGACGAGTCTAGACCCCCAGAAGGTATGTTTAGCATTGTAGTCTCCAGCTGCTATAAACTTGTCACCAAGAGTAGAGAAAAAATGTGAAAACTGGTCTTCGCTTATAACATATTTGGGAGGGCAATATATGGAAGAAACTATTATGTTTAACCCAGTTAGTGCAACTGAAGTGGCTTGTATGTGATCAGTTTTATATTCGCGTAGAGGGAAGTGCTTTACCTGATCATTGATTATTACAGCTGTACCTCCACAAGCTCTGCCACTGGGATGTTTTGTATCGTAGGTTGAGTATCCATTTATTTCGGAAGCAATTTTTTAACGAGAAATGAGTTTCAGAGACTAAGAGAATGTCAATATCTCGGGATTTCAAGAAATACTCTACTTCATTCTTATGTTGGGTGAGTCCGTTGGCATTCCAGTAACAAATTCTTATAGAGTTCATTTTCTGGTTAATAAAACTTGAATGAGCATATTCTGGTTTCGTAACATTTCTTGCGTAATCCCCTGCATATTTGTCATGAAATTATTCATAGTTTTTATGAGGGATTCGATTGATTGGTTTCAATATTGTTTTTCTGCGGAGGAGCTTGAGGAACCTGATTTTTCAGAGATTGTGTACATGTCATTAGAGTCGTCGTTGCTGAATTTACATTTGAGACTGATGGAACTGGATTTGGGATACACCCAAACTCTGGCACATGAAACTGAGGAGTTTCCTGCCTTCTATGAGAGAGCTTCCTCCTTAGTTCTATGTACACGGGGCAACCTCTATAATTAGCTGTGTCGTTTCCTCCACAGAGTCCTCATTTCTTCAGACTGGGATCTGTTTTTGGTAACTTGCATTCTGAAGTTTTATGAATACTTCCGCAAATAACACACATACGGATGGTAATTTGCAGTAAGCTTTAGTATGCCCAAACTCCTGACAGTTTAAGCATTGAGGAGGGTCTTTGCGCGCTAGCGGTTCCTCAACTGATACTCTGCGATGAAGCAGATATCTGAGATTGTAAATTTTGAGGGGTTCATTTTTTCCTTTCATGTGGGCATAGTCAAACGCTATTTCCACCTCAAACATGGGCGGAGGAGCCTTGAACTTGTTGAGTATATTGTGAATGAATTTCACTTCGTAAGACTCATTTTCAAAAAATTTAGAAACTTCACGATGTTTTTCTTCTGTATATGTTTGAACTTTTGTCTCCAGCACCTTTCCCTTGCGCAGGGACACTACATGGAAACCGTCTTTACCAACTAAATAAGATAATCTGTTTACCAGATTGTTAGAGATAGCTTCCCTTAGGAATATTGGGGGAGGTTTTTGTGCTTTCTTAGGTTGTGATTGCAAATTTTCTTCTTCTGTGGCCAAAACTGCGTAGTAATTTTGACCTCTTGGGTCAACCTGTGAGGGAGGGATGCTTCTGGAATACTTCGAGTTTGGAAGTTTTTGGCTAGACTTTGGGCTCAATTTTCTTTTCAGAATGGGAAAGTAAACGTCTATCCCAGTTTGAACCGTTTCATTTTGAGGTTTTTGTTTCGGTATAGCGCCCTTCGAGGTCGATGTTGCCGGTTGAGTAGCATTCGCGAGAGTTTCCACTATATCACCGTTTGCACGAATGCTAGGTGAAATATCGGGTATACTTTTAGGCGGAATCTCAACTTGGGGCGAACTAATTGTTTGTGGAGCATGTGAATACGAAGTACTTACGGGCATACTTTTAGGCGGCAACATATTTTGTCTACTTGCCAAACTGTCATCATTGTTTGGAGAGATGTGAGCTGAGGGAGAATTCATAATGACACTAGTTTTCGCGGTTAGGAAGACACTGCCATCTTTTTTGTTTTGGGATGCACTTTTCTGACACTCGTTTGCATTTATTGAGAGATAAACATTTCTGCCGTTAAGACTCAGACGTCTCTCTGAGTGTGAGACACTCATATAGGCATAAGATATGCGAAATGTAAACTATATTTTTTTCCAGATTTGTTGTGACTGTAATATTATAAATTGTATGTTATTATCACTGCACTGGGGAATTTTGATTTAGCGTCTTCTGACTGAATATTTTTGGGCTAAGAGTATATTTAACCTTTTTTATAATTATTTTTCTAGAACCGATGCACAAACACGTCTGTCTGCATAGAGAGAAAAACAATTGTTGAAATTTTTGTCAAGCATATTTTTTGCTTTTCTTTTTCAATTAAAATACATTAAGCTAGGTTCTTCTTCTTCTTTTCAAGAAGAAAAAACCTCGAGATATTGTTTGCCTGTGAAAAAATGTCGTGGCATTGCTTTCTGTTTTTTTTATTGGTTTCCAACACTGAAATTGTAACAACTTATGTTTTACGTTAAAATATGTTCTATAACACATTTTTATTCGAACATACTAAATACGATACAAAGTTCTTCCAATTTTAGTGTTGGAATCCAACAAAAAAGGGTTAGCTTTGCAACTTAGGAAAATTTTCCTCGCGAAAAACATAGTACGGTAGAAAAATGCGTACATTTCACAACTATTTTTTTAATATGGAGTTTTATCGCGAAAAGTCAGCGTCATACCAACGTTTAGAAGCAAAACAAATTATATTAAACAAATTTTTTTAAACGATATTTTACGAGTTTTTAATAGCAAACATTTAAGCAAACAATTGTATCGACATTTTTTTTTTAATATTATTTTTTTATACTTACTAGCAATCGACAAACTTAGCATCTTTTTAAAAAGTTTTTTTATTCTACTTTTAGTTTTCGGTCACAGTTCTTTGGATCATCGGATTTGCAATGGTTTCTATCACTTTAGCATTGACTACTAAATACACTGAAACGTAAGTATTTTGCTTTTAAAGATTACTCCAAATTCACAAATTCCCGACCATATGCTACAAATTTTAGCTCTTAGCTTTGATCAAAATATGTTTTTTACTCGAGCTGAATTTATAGAACGAGAACTGGTATTCGAAACACATTATTGTTTCATTTCATTTGAAAAAAAGATTAATCAAAATCGGTTTTTGTGAACTCTACGTAATTTGTCCAAAATATAATAATTTTGCCACCACGAATTATTATACTACCTGAAATGTGGTCTTTCAAATATTTTATCGAAATCCATATCTCCAAATATTGTTCTTTTCGAAAATAGTCCTACATTGTACTAATTTATGTCTCGTAAACGACCATTCAGAAACTTTCTTCAAAAAAATCGATTCTATAATTTTATTAACAAGAGTTACTTTAAAATTTTTTCCTTTCTCAATTTTTTGTATGAGAAGAACATTTTTCTACCTTTTTGTCTTCAAATGCTCCTCAATAAGAAGCATCTTTTAAATCATTTTCCTACATGAAAAATTATTTTTATATTAACAATATTATGGAATATATTCTATACGTATTTTGCGTTTCGTATTTGAGATATTTCCATGCGAAACATTTTCTACAGCTAAAATTTCTTTTCATAAAATGCATCCATGAAAAAGGGGTTTACGATGTATTCCTATATAAGAACCGTGTCTTATCAGCTTTTCTAAATGAAAAGTTTTTTTTCAGAAAATGTCTGCTGTCGATTTTTTATATAATAGTTTTCAATATGAAAATGTCTCAAAAGCACTTTTCATATGGGAAATTGTTAGCCCTGATTTGTTTCTTTATAGAAAATGCATACTCCAACACTTTTCTATACCAAGAATGTTGTCTGCGGTCTTAACGATATTGGGAAGCATATCTCCAGAAATTTTCGCATGAAAAGCTTTTTCTAAGATAGTTTCACTTTAGCTACTTTCCTTTTCTAAAGTGACTACCGGGGAGGAACGTTCCACGGAGGAGTTTCTTCAATTACATTTTTGTACAGAAGGTTTTCCCTTAGACGAGTTTCTATGTGGAAAGTGTTGTCTCGTACAATACTTTTATTCTGATAATTGTTTCGGAATTGTCCTTCAGAAACTTTCGTATATGATTATCTTTATCTGAGACATATCCGAATTACTTCCTTTGAAAAATGTAGTCAGAAATGTGAAATTTCCTGCTCGATATTGTAGTCAGACACCTCTCTTAGAAGAAAACAAGTTGCCTTCTGTAAGAAAACTTTCATAAAGAATGTTTTGATTAGGAAATAATCGCAATACAATATTCTCAGATAATTATAATTAATTTCAGATAATTCTTTGCATATTCATCCTCAAAAAAAATGTTGTCAAACAATTTTCTATACGAAAAGTGTTCCTTAGAAGCATTTATATATACAATTCATGGACGCTCTTCTATGCAAAAAGAATTGATCGACACTTTTATAAAGGGAAAAGTATTTCTTCAGATATTATTTTAAATAAAAAGTGATTGCACAAACTCCACCTTAACAGAAAATCGTTCTATGTTCTACGTTTCTTTACGAAAATCGATGTAGACTTTTTTTATGAAAATTATTTTCCTCAAACGATTTTATATCAACCTTGTCCATCATATGCTTTTCTCTAAACGAAAATTTTCATTATAATAGTATAGTTTCTTATACATTAACTTCATAACAGAATGGAATCATGAAAAAATCAATCATAATGATATCATCATCATCTCATTGTAGAATCAAACACACTGCCGCTAAAGATCCTGAGAAAGAGGGATTTTGGAGTCGTCACGTTACCTGGAAATCACGCTGGGTTAAATATTGGCATCAGAAGTCTATCTATGTGCCCCTCTGGAAAAAGGTTTGGAGTCCTGTTGTACAAAATGAATGGGTGCCATTGCCAAATACTCCACTAGATTGGTCAAAGTCATCGAGTGCACAAAGTAAAATTAGTGAAATTAAGTATTAAGAGTATGATTTAAGTAAAACAAACAATAGTGAAGATCATTAAGGAAAAGAGAAAGGATGAGTATAAGACTGTTGAATTTAGTTGTATTTTGGTTGGAGATATTATATTTAAAAACTAACTAGTTTTTAGTTGTCTCCTACTTCCAAATACTACACAAAATTCTATGATTCTCGTATCTATATATTCAACATTCCTCTTTCCTTAGTGCTCCAACCAACCTTGCCATATTATTGTTATAGTTTGTATATTAAACTAATTTATTTTTGATAAATATAAAATGTGCTTTTCGATAAGTTTATAAAATATAATTTTATTTATTTTGAGCAATTTGTTACAATTGTTTTAAATCATGAATTTGGTTCTTTATTCGATTCAAGCAATAATAAATCTTGCTAATAGATAATAATTCGAAAACTTGGGAAATTAAATATATAGAGACATAGCTGGCTAGACGAATAGTTATTTCGGTATTTGCCGAAAATACCATCTTCACCCCCCTTAGCTGTTTGTGCTTTCCCGAACATCATCGCCACCTTAAGGGTCTATAATTTCACAAAACAATTGAGAAGTTTCGAGAAGTTCCTGTCTATGGATAATAGTTGCATGTAATTGCTAATAGAAATTTATTTATTATTGCTAATAGAGAAACGATCTTGAATCGAATAAAGAAACAATACCAAATTACATTACCAAGATCGCTGCCGGCGGCAAAAAGCATTTGCAAAAAGCATTGCATTTCGAAGGGATTTTTCGAGATGAACATAAATTTGGGTAAATGTTGTATATCGTGAAAACGAACGTAAAAATGTAGTGTTTTTTAAATGAAAAGGCATGGTTGAAGAGAAGACTGTCTGTTTGAGTTAGGTGATTTCAAATTGAAATTGAACTATATTTTCTGTGAGTTTGTATCGTGTTAACTATTAAACTGAAATGTCGACAAACAAATAGATTGTGGAAAAAAATTAGGAATTTGTTAGCACGAACATTTGGTGTTTGTCCAGAGTTTAAAGTTCCTATTGAGCTTTTTTATTACAAATAAAAGTGGCATTTCCATTAATATTATAAGCCAACGTAACCATTGTAGTCTGAATCGAAAAACTGAATCAAAATTTTATTGAATTTTGTTTCTTTTTCATACATCTGAAATAAAATCACAAACAATTTTGATTTTGACTAACACAACGGAAACAAAATTAGAACAATTTTGATTCTGATTTAATTTACGAAACGATTTGATTTTATTTTATTTGAAAATTTTCCATTAAAAAATCAGACATAATTTTTAAGTGGCTGTGCTCTGAGAGCCTGGCGCCGTAAATTCTGGAAATAAATTATTTGAACCATTTTTACTTTACGCAGTTTGGCGTCAGGACTTTTTCTCTGTCAAGAAACGCAACTACATATGGTTTCAGTTTAGATTCAAATTAGGAAATGCAACTACTTAAAATTATGTTTTCGTTTCTCGTTTCCGAATCAAAATATCTGTTTCATGTTGTTTAAATAGAGAAACTGAACCAGTGTAGGTTTCTAATTTTGTTTCTGGCTGTTACGTTGCGTTTAGAGTGGACTGTATGAAACGAATCACCCATTTCTTTATTTTGTAAACTCTTAAATAGTAAATTTTATGATAACCAAAGCAGACGAATATTAGACTTAAAAGATTGATAAGCAAAGGAGCAAACATCTGCTATCTTAAAGATGGGGTTATTTTTACATAATTTATGAATGTGCTCAAATTATTTGTTCTTATGGATAAGTGCATGCTTGTACACATTGAAATGTTTTATGATCGCGTCTATCTTTTATTTACAATACCAAATATTGTGAACCCGGGCAAAAAAAATAAATTAATGTATGAGGTGAGTTTTTGTGTCGAATATGAATCAGAAATAAGTTTCTAATGCACTTCAAATAAATTTACAATATTAACACTGAAACTAAACTGAACTTAAAATGTCGGAATTTATAATTCAAAAGTCCCTAACGTTATAGTGTTTTTTTTTTTTGAAATGTTTTATGATCAGGTTTATCTTTTATTTACAATACCAAATATTGTGAACCCGGCCAAAAAAAACGAATTAATGTATGAGGTAAGTTTTTGTCTCGAATATGAATCAGAAATAAGTTTCTAGTGCACTTTAAATAAATTTACAATATTAACACTGAAACTAAACTGAACTTAAAATGTCGGAATTTATAATTCAAAAGTCCCTAACGTTATAGTGTTTTTGCCAGGCATATGTATGTGTCTTCTCTAATGATGAAAATTGATTCACTCTACTCTATATCAAGTAGTAGTTTATCTAAACCATAATAGCTAATTATAAAATTAAAAATTTCCTTCATTATTACAAACATTCTTAAGTTCTGGCCTTAAGTATTTCGTTTGCCATGGTGTGCGTTTGTGTTTGCAGGTCCTGTTGGCACATCTGGTGCTTTATTTGAATTTACTTATTAATTTATACTGCCGTTGGATGAAACAATTCGCAAATAAGAAAACAGATTGTGCCAGTTCTTGGCACAAGCTTTGATTGGGGCCCAAAAATTTAAATGATTACTTTCGCACTTTGATAAAAAAAATGTCGCGGATCTAATGCTATTTGTATACTAATTTTAAGTTCTGCAGATAATCAGTAAAAGTTTAACATGGATACAATATTTTCGATTGATTATAAATGATTGACGCATATTATTCCTTTTGGCTTATGTATCGTTCTTACATCGTTCCTTTATGTATGTACTACTTACAATTTGTGTTATAGAGACCCATTTTTACCAATTTCGCTTCTCTTATTAATTATTTTTATGATTTTTTTCGGATATCTGTCCGTTAACTTATGAGTAAATAAAATTAAACTTTAATTATATAAAAATATTGTTTTATTTCAAAAAACGTTAAATTTATTTTATTCAACTTAGACTACGATATGACTTAGTCTAAGAAAGCTCAAAAAGACCTCTTTGGAAATCCTCTGAACTTTCGAACGATATAAATTAATTTAAATAGTAAAGTACATCAGTAAAATAATTTAAATTGAAATGATATGACGGGAGTATAGCAGCGTTTTCATGATTATAGCATTCAAAACTCTTAATTTACCTTAGCGTTAGTTGCAATCTTGAGTAGTTGGTGATTTTCGTATTAAAGTTTGGAAGTAACACGATATGGAAATTCTTTGTATGTACAATGTGCATGGTTAGCACTTGAAAATGGCCTATTCAATGATTTCCTATTGAACTATATAAGCAAGCGATGGGGTTTCTTTCACGCTCTGAGAAACTGGAGAGCTTTCGAAGTTTCCTTTTGTAGATTAGCGGTTGAACTGTTGGCAAAATCGTCCGTTTGTACTGGTAGCTGTGTGGTCTTCTGAGATGTATCACCGCTGGCCACCGCACTGTCGTCTCTTTTCCACACAACTTTATCAGCGTTCGAATCCTTACGATCCCAACCATGTTCGACATGATGATGATCATGGTGGTCAGGTGAAGGAAACCATTCGGAGATAATGACAGGTTTCCAAATTTTCTTCCAGTCAGGAACCCACACTTCTTTCCAGCCAGGCACCCAAATTTGTTTCCAGGCTTCCTTCCACTCAAGCTTCTTGTCTTCAACCCAGATTTGTTTTTTGGCCGGTTTCCAGGTTTGCACCCAAGATTCCTTCCATTCGAGTTTCTTATCTGGCACCCATATCAATTTTTTGGATGGTTTCCAAATTTGTTTCCAACCTTCCTTCCATTCTAGTTTCTTGTCATCAACCCACACTTGTTTCTTGGCAGGCTTCCATATTTGTTTCCATTCTTCTTTCCATTCTAGTTTCTTGGTAGGTACCCAAATTTGTTTCTTCGCCGGCTTCCATATTTTTTTCCAGTGGGACTTCCAGATTAATTTCTTCTTCCACAAGTCATGACTAGTATATTCCCAACCTTCGTGATCTTTGCCCAAATATTTTTCACCAGGTATGCCCACTTTGATCCATTCGGGTGTCCAATATTGTTTCCATTCTGGCACTTGAATTTCCTTCCAAGCTGGTACTTGTATCTCCTTCCATACTGGCACCCAAATTTGCTTCCATGCCGGAACTTGTATATCCTTCCAAACGGGCACTTTTGTGGGCACCCAAACAGGTTTCCAGATTTTCTTCCAATCTGGTACTTGTATTTCCTTCCATGCCGGCACTTGTATTTCCTTCCATAAAGGCTTCCAGATTTGTTTCCAAGCAGGTACTTTGATGTCTTTCCAGGCAGGGACTTTTACGGGAACCCATATGGGTTTCCAAATCTGTTTCCACTGTGGTATCCAGATTTGTTTCTTTGCCGGTTTCCATATTTTCTTCCACCCTTCCTTCCAGGTTACTTTCTTTTTCCAGTAACCGGGATCGTGATGATGTTCATGGTGATGATGATGATGTTCATCAAAGTCTATTCGTTGTTGGGCTACCTGGGACACTTGAGATTCGGATACTTGTTGATCGAAGGCGGTTGGATTGGGCTGGGGGATTACTGCCGTGGACAGCTGTTGGTTATTTTGAGGCAAAGCCTTGCCATGAACCAATGCCGTGCTTATAATTAAGACATTAAATGCTGATAACTGCAACACGTTAGAGGGAAATAAAAAAAAGTATTAAAGGCGTTAGCATATCTCATTAATATAGAAATGGAAAAGAACATAAAAAGGAACAACTAGGCATTTTTTAAGCTATTTAAAAGATTTTTCTCATTTTTGAAATTTGCGCGATTCTTTAAAAATTATACATTTTATTAATTTCTTTAGTTTTAGTATTGACCAGGACATGATTAACCAGAGTAAGGCCAATATTGGTCATCATTAGACCCAAAGTCTGCTGATTCTTCCTCTATGCCTCCGTGTAAATTCCAGTACATTTTTTTGGAATCGGTTCCCTTTAATGTTAATTCTACATTTAATTGTATGGTATTGTCTCGTTCCTATTAGGTAACATCAGAGAATTGAAAATAGTTCCACAACGTGTTATTCATAATCTTTTTTCAACGAATATTTATCATTTTACAAAAAAAGGATACATTTGTAGAAAAAATGAATCAGTTTAGTATACAAAAATTGATACAATTTTTCAAAATCTCATAAAATTCCAAAATAACGTGATTCAGAACTGGTTTGAAAAAGCAACTATACTTTCTAATGTAATTAATTTATTTTGGAACAATCTTAAACAAAAGATCATTGATGATATAACCAACAGTAAAACATATCCTCAGACATATAACCAATTGTATGGAAAAATAAGTTCTGATGCTTTTCATTCAAATCGATCAAACTAGAGAAAAATTGCAGATTTAATTCCTTTTTTGTTCAGAAATCGAGTTATACTCGCAAAATCTTTCACATAGTGTATAAGCGCTAAACGGATGCAAAATAAAAATGCCAAATCTTAAAAGACACATTAGTTGTAAATTTTCTGTGATTGAAAAAAATATACAACCGTAATTGGCGAAAAGTAGATATCAACAAGTCCCATTAAGAGTTTGAAGCCTTTATGTTCCACCCAGGAATGCAGTAGTTGGACTTTTGTTTTGATTGAAATATTATTTTGCCTACAGATTTATTAGGGTAAGTTTGTAAATAAAAAAGACTCTAACCTCGAAATCTTTTCATCTTGCCTAAAAATTAATATTGTATTATAGGTATATTACTCTAGGATGATAATATTAGGCCAAAGTAGATGATTTACAAAAAAGAAAAAGTGTTGAAGCAGTGTATTTAGTTTAAAAATTTTCCGTTGATAACTTCTATAACAAGTGGCCCGGTATTTTTTTTAAGCAGGCGTGAAATTTCGGGCTTACTATTGTGGAACGCTCTGTATTCTACCTAACTTTTCTAATATACACGTATACGAGTATTTACTTCAAATAGTCCATAGTATATTTGTTAATGAATAATGCTATTTCTTATGTAAAGAAATATAATTTAAGTATGTAGTTTTAAAAAACTCGGCATAGCAACAATTAAGCCGAATTAATTTGCATTTCCTTTAATTCCCAAGCCTACAAATGTTCACGTTCGGGCCTTAACTCTTTAGTTTGATATGACGATTGGCGTTCATCGTTTATTTGCTGCTCAGTTTGGATTATTTTTAAATGCATATTTACATGGCTGAATATTGATTCGTTAAGAATTTTTATTTCTTAAGGCTATTGTGTTTCTTTTCTTCACAAATCGTTTTCTTTTATATTATGGAAGATATACATGCACTCTAAGGCAATTCAATGTACAAGTCATGGACGTGCATGTCTCAAATTTATTGTTTTCATATTTCTGGGTTGAGTTTTTTTTTTCTTGTAAATGCGTCTTATTTAAATTTATTGTTAATTTTTTCTTTTAACTTAATTGAGCTACTATGTGGGATGAGGAAATCTTTGCAAAATTGCACAAAACGCTTACATTTCCAAACCAAAAATAAAAATTCCACTCAAAAAGATATGAATAAAAACAATTATAATCGAATTATGAATTTGCAGCGGATGTATCAAGTTAACTAATCTCCACAAGTGGGTCACACATTGTTATCATATGGAGGGATTTCTTACACACGTATATATTCGATGATTGCCCTACATTTCGGGCAAGCCAAATAAAGTCAACGGCCTTCATAAATATTGAAAAAAAAAAAAATCAAACCGAATGACTCAGCAAATATGGTAATACTTTGTTATATAATCTGCTGAAGATGGAGAAATGGAAGGGAGTTTGTTATGGCTTAAATGAGACACATAAAAATAAAAAACCATGAAAGTTTAATGAATTCGTTAAAAACGAAAAAGTTACTGACTGTTGTGCTTTAATAAAAAAAAAACAACCAAAGAAATATTTATTCGAGTGCCGTTGGTTGACCCTGAAATTGAATTGTTAACATTTCTGAGAATTTTGTTACTTACTATTTGTAGCCGTCTCACAAAGAAGTCTTCATTAGCATTGATTAGGGTGTGCGTGCCAGATTACGGGGAATTGTCACCAATTACTCCAGTCTTAATTTAGTTAATTTCGTTATTTGCCACAGTTGATTCGAAAAATCAATATGAAAGTATTACAAAATACCTCCCCCTTTTGCTGCTTTGACAACAAAAACCAAACCAAAAGTGTATCATTTCATCTCATTAGTGTTCCACATTTATTGAGATTGCAGTAATCTTAGATCGTGACGTTTAGGAGAAGTGTTAATTTATCAATAACGCTAAGTGAAAGTATACGGTGAGGCATAAACGATTTGGCTGCCTGGCTGATACACGATAGTCAAAAGTTTGGGTGAAGTTTTCCAAGCCATGCAAAGTATCTGCGAACAAATCAACTTGATGTTCCAGTTATGTGTATGCTAAATATCTGGTTGCAAGTAGTTTTTGTACGTAAATCAACGTAATACGTGTAAAAGTATCGCCAAATATCTATCTGTATGTATTTGTATGAAAACAAATTTTCATTTTGAAAAAATGTATCGATAGACGTTTGAAAAATTGTGGTTATAAAACACTGAACTTCCAACAACCTTAAACAAAATAATAATAATAATAAATAAGTAATAATAATAATTATAACAATAATATATAAAAAACAATAATAATAATAATAAATATTTAATGACAATAATAATAATAGGTGATTGTGTACAAATAAATTTTACGGACATTACGAAAATATAAAAATTTCTGCTAAGGCATCTGATATAGAAAAAGTTTTTTTTTTATGACCATTTGTAAAACAGATTTAATTTTTACTGATTGGATCTGTAAAAAGGAAATCTTGTAAATATTCTTTCCGCATCCGATGCTTTAAAAGGGGTTTTTAATTCTCGAAGAAACTTGTAAAGAATAATTGCTTTATATGTATTTATCTTAAGAAAATTTCGATACAAAATTCGGGTTATTAATTTTGTTAGAGATTTTTCTGTGAATATATGATGTTGTAATAGAAAATTTGCTATGTATCACTTCTAAAGGATGCCGTTAAGCCATTTAAAAATAAAATTTAAGGAAGCTTCATAAGAAATTTTGTACCTTTTATAAACGAATTTTTATACAAATTGGAATATTTGTAGAAAGATTATTTACGTGGTAATTTCGTTTAAGGAATTTTCTATGGAAAATACCATGTAAGGAATTTATGAATTATTATTCTGTGCAGGATTCGTCACAAAAGTTCAGTTTCGTTCCCGTTTCAATATTGTAAATTTATTTGAAATATATTGGAAATTTAGAATTTTTTTTGTAAAGTTGTAATTTGTATGGTGGATTGATTATACATTTTGTGGATTCAATAGCCTAAGCCATTTTCATTGATACATTTCCAAAATGTTGTTTAAATATATATTTCTAGTATTATTTTTAAATGTACAGATGCAAATCTGTTCCAAGCTTTTATAATATGTTTTTTAGTTTTCAGGAACGTCGTGAAAATTCTTTCAAATCCTCTCATATTTGTGTTGTTATTACTATTTTACTAATGGCGTTTTAATGGCGTTAAACAAATTCAAACTTCACTCTATAATAACTGCTGTGAGGCTGGAACGAGTCAAATGTAAGGTATATTTCGTTGGGCTAACAACACATTAGTAAAATCTATCGGATTGTTTAATTTTTTCCCCATCAAGAAATTGTTATAAATTGAATAAACATGATTTTCAACTTATACAATCTCTTATACCCACGCACAGTACCTGAAACACTTGTTCGGGGTGTTTTTGTCCACTTATGCAAAAGAGTGCCCAATGCATTTTACTGGAAGAAAGTACATGGTGTCTTGATTATATCATAGTCTGGTTGGTTGTTGTTCCATTTGTGCTCATGCCCACTCCTCTGTCTGGCTACGCGATCCACCAACCGTTTGCCGCTGTGCTATGGCGTCTTGTGTGATACTCAATGTGTTAATGGTTCGTTACGAATATATGATGTGAATGAATGATGATGGTGATGATGATGAAATGTTTGGTCGTGCAAAATCTCCAATTTATGATAGTGGTACGTTTAGGTTTTTGGTCTGTGGCGCTGAACCATCAATTTATATTATTGCCCACTGCGTTAAATCGTTCCAATTTATTGATTTATACAGTGGATGATAGTGAAAGAGGAAAGGATTGTCTGTCTTACATTTGTGTTTCCATGTGATTGCATGTTGTGTTTGTTATTGCATCATTGGAGCGCGACTAGGGACTACAATTGTGGTAGACAATGGAGTAATGATACATAAATCGTTGGGAAGTTATTTCAGTATGAGTTACGGGATGTGATGTGTTTGATTTACGGCGAAATCACAGATTATAATAGTATCTAATGTTAATGATAGCGGAAGTAAATTTGAAAAATGAGGTGGTATTGATATTGCTTGAGCTATTTACTTGATACAATAAATTTGGTTCTTTATAATGATGTAAATGAGTGTTTAGCTGTGTTTTAAAGAAATATTTTTCATGCACCTAAAAATACATTTAAATGATTTCCTTCTTATATTTCATAAACTTTTGTTGTGTATTTGACGAGCTCAAAAACTTAGGATACAACCAGGAAACATTTATGAATTCAAGTTGTGCAAATTAAATAATCGCAATGAATTTCTAATACAAAACCCCCTCCGTCCGATTGTTTATTTTCCCCTTCAGGTTTATGATGTGAAATCGTGTTTGTGTCTTAAGTCTTTTGCATAAAGATTGTTTAAATATCTAATAGGTTGATTTCAAATGTAATAAACTGCTTATTGGCTTAATAAATGCCGGAAGGATGCAATTCCATTAAAAAATTTATCTTCATTATGTTATAACACTATTAATTTTAATTTTTATGACATATGTCAATATATTACACTGTACGACATTTCTGTTGCGTAAATTAATTTAAAACCACAAACCCCGATTTTGTTCCGCGATCCCTTTTTTTCACGGGAACATGTACATTTAAAACGATTTAATTGTTGGCTACAATATGCCCATCAAACGAAAACTATAGATTGTTTGTAAATCCCGGATTTGCTCCTTTTTTAACATATAAAAATCGATCATGTGCTTATTACAAGTAGTGATGCTTCCTCAAAACGAAAAGTGTAATTGGATGATCGGTTAGATTAATCACACTTATCTGTAGAAATAAAATTGGTTTTAACCAGTTACCTTAGTTTTCTCTCATTGTATATCCTTGTTATAATTGGTAAATTGATGCACGTAAAATAATTCCAAAAAATTCAGGTGCACAATTGATTGTCAATTAGACACTACTGTTCGCACGGCACTTTCTTTCTAACTGCTAGTTTCATATAGTCATTCGAAGATTGGTCATTTGAGTAATGTGACATCGGTAAGATGCAAACATACTAAATATTTTTGTATAATCATCATTCACTGACGCAAATAATAATTTGTTCTCGTTTACGGCCAAATCTATATTTGTTGTTCTCTTCTGGATTTTTCGATAAAGGTGTCAGTATCTTAAGCGTATGAAAGCAACATGTGTCTTTTATTAACAATAGTTCCAATTATCTCAATAGTTATGTTGAAGATATCGCACTTGGACAATCGTACCTTCTGAAGTTTCGTTTGATGTAATATGTTTCGACAAGATCTTTGTATCTTCACTGAATATTTTATGTCTATCAGTGCTACATATCAGATTTGCAAGTCAGCCAGTTTCTGCGCTGCATATTGTTGAAGCTTTAAACTCGATAGAAAGGTGTTTTTATGCCATGAAACTGAAATTCGGTCTTGGTTTGCGCCGTCTTCTTGAAATAATAATTTTAAACAACTTACCCTTAAGGAAAGGGAGCACCACACCATAGTTTTACCTTTGATCGTTTGATGTAGTTGCTGATTTCCAATCCCATTTAACTATAGTCCTTGCTCTTCCAATCTTCTACCACCAGTACAATTAATTTAAAAAGACGATTTTTCTGTCTCCTCAAGTCTTTATAGAATTTTTTCTCAAAATTCACTTTAGTATCGCCTTGAATTAATGACAATTAAGCTGGTTCGGCAGAAATATGCTAGACATACCATTTTTCGAATATTCTATTGTCCAAATAATGTTGAAGAAAAAGAATATGGTCACGCTAATTTTTGTGCAAATAACTTTTACCGCATCTAGGCTACTATTAGGCGAACAATTTGAGTACGGCTCGATTTAAGAACGAGATATTTTGGTGACAATTTCATAAATAACTTGATGCTGTGAATATGGTGGCATGACCTAATCTTAATGTTAATGGATTTTCTGAACTCTCTTTTCCTTGTTTTTCATCTTTTTTAATTAAAAAAAATTTAATTTTTAAAAATTTAAAAAATTATGGTTTTTACAATATTTGCGTATATTTTGAATTCAAAAAATATTACAAAAATTTGTTTTTAAATTTCTAAAAAAAATTTATAAAACTAAGCGATAAATTTAGCTCCTTCCGATATTAATGTTATTGACTCTTCTTATTTCTATTCATTATAAATTGCAAAGCTATTGCTACAAAATCACCAAAATCTTTAACGGAATTTGACGGAATCGGTTGTATTATGGTCGCAATAGGTAGATATGTTGAACTATGTGGTTTCACTAAACAAAGCTAAATATTATTTTATATGATCAAAAATTTGAAAGACAATATCTCTGAAAGCAATACTTGAAAGCAATACCTGAAAGCAATATTTTTAGTTTTCAGAAAATAGAACAATAACGTTTTATATAAGGGGCCAAGTTTTTAGTTGGGGTTTCATACCACCCAGATACACGCTTCCAAAAATGTTGATCTCAAAAAACTAACTTTAGTTTATTTAAACATTTAAAATATTGTCTTCTTATTTTCTAATTTGTATCAGTTTGAGAAAATCATTATGTGCTTTTAAAGTTTTTAGTAATTTTGTGACAACAGTTTGGAAAATTTTTAATGATTTTTGAATGTTCGGGTGATTCGGGTGATAATTCGAAAACCAGAGTAATGGGAGGACAAAGACTCAGCAAGTGTTATCGTTTTGCAAGAACATAGAGCCTTCATGCCACAATTAAGTAAATTCGGAAATGTTTGACCCAAAATATTGCTCTTCTGATTGGTTCAATATAATTCAGTCCAAGTTAGCATGCAAAAGGATTTACTGCAATATCTTTTGAATTGTTATAAATTTCTTGTCATTTGGCTGGTGAAATTGTTTAACAATTAATAGACCAACTGGCCCAAATGGGAGAATTGGTAACAAATGTTATCTAAACGATTATCGAACAGTCGGTCTGTTTATGTGATACATCTGCATCAGAGCCTATAGCCGTTTATCTGTTTTCGATTAACACTGTCAAAATGTTGTTTATGGTTCGGAAAAGTTTCGAGATTATCATATTTAATAAGCAAGAGCTGGTGAAACATTTTCGTCAATGCGTAATTTGCTTAAATTTAATGATTACCACTTTTTTATAGATTTAATTATTAGCATTGCAGCGTTAGTTATTTCAACAAATCTAATCTATGCGATTAAATACGAGGTGTGTTAAAAAAATAAGGTGGATTTTCGTTTTCTCAAAAAATGTTCACTTATTCATCAATTTCTATTTTATCTCCTTCAAAGTAGGCCCCCGCAGATATAATACACTTGTGCCAGCGTTTTTTCCAATCCTCGAAGCACTTCTGATATGCACTTTTCACTGTCCTTGACCTCTTCCAGCAGTTCGGTTTTTATTTCCTCAATCGTTGCAAAACGCCGCCTTTCATGGGTCCCTTCAATCTTGGGAACAGGAAAAAGTCGCAGGGGGCCAAATTTGGTGGATACGGTGGCTGAGGCATGATAACGATGTTATTTTTGACCAAATAATCTTTAACAAGCTAAGATGAGTGAGCAGGTGCATTATCATGATGCAAAAGCCATGATTTTTTTTCCACAATTCCGGACGTTTTTTTCACATTGCTTCACGAAAACGGCGCATAACTTCAAGGTAATACTCCTTATTTAGCGTAGAACTTTGTGGTAAGAACCTTGACATTTGAACAAAACCTTGACATTTGATCGATGTCAACTTCTCTAATTGTGATTTGACGATTCTCCATAACAATTTTTTTCACTTTCTCAACATTTTCATCGGTTGTTGATGTGCTGGGTCATCCAGAGCGAGTGTCGTCATTCACATCTTCTCGACCTTCTGTGAAAAGCTAAAAAACATTTTTTTGACTCAGAGTACTCTCACCGTATGCCACTGTCAACATTTAAAGTGTTTTTGTGCACTTAATTCCATTTTTTATACAAAATTTGATGCAACTTTTTTGACATTGCAACATGCAGAAAATCGCCGAGCACGCAAAACACTTGTCTTATTTATGCCTCTCACAAACAAACTAAACATGCTATATGGATAAAACCGTCAACACATCTTCGAGACGAACGTACCAACATAAAAAAAAAAAAATAATAATATTCGAAATTTGAATGTACATAGCTTGCGAAATGTGAAAATTCATCTTATTTTGTGAACACACCTCGTATAAAACACACTTTTCCCAATATCAATGGTGCATATTGGAATCCAAGACGGAATCGATTTATTTACACACAGTTACACATGACGTTACTGACGTCATCACACGCAAATGAATGAAGTAACATAAACGTCGATACATCAGAGATTAGTACTAAGATTTGAATTTGAATCTACATTTTAGAATGTAAAATAACCGTTGCAAAAGGGGCAAAAAGTGGCGAAAAAGTCGCGGATTAAAAACTGAAGTCTTAACTGTGGAATCTGGCAAATAGACTCTATCCCGAAATTTAAAGTTCAAAATATTATCGTCGCCCTAGTCAAAGTTTAAACTGAGAATCATGCAATTTGGAAAGTTGAATACCCACCAGAATGATTCGAATGAAATTTGTTAAGCAAATTTTTATCCCAATTATATACAAAAAGACAAGATTTGCAAAAATACAACATTTCAGAGAATGATTATGGAACGAATATAATAATGTGGATAAAGAATTTTCGTCCGCGCATGCGGTTAAAGTTACAGTTATGTAATTCGTTAAACCAACTTTGTATGGAAAAGTAAATTGTTCAAATGTTTGGACCCATAATAATTATCTTATGTGAACTTGGGCGGATGAAAATGTGGTGAAAATAGGTACCATCACCCCGATAATATGAGAAAGGTGAAATCACAAGATTTGTTAAGTAGATATAAGATAAAAATGCAATTTATAAAGAGAAGTGAGAATAAGACCCGTGCCATCAAATCAAGTGAGACTTTATCGTACAAAACTCGATAAAGGTCCTCATTCATATATGGAACCATTTCATCGTTTGAAGCAATTAATTGACGACCTCGTTGCAATTACTTGAAGGCAATTGTAATGACATTTTTCCATCTACCATTACTCCAATCAATGGTAATGGTCTTAGACCAATTATAGATAACTCAATTCAATACAACTACCAATTGTAATGAAATCGCACCAAATGTTCAATTAAAAATAATCACAACATTCATACTCAAACTCCTTATTTACATTGCAATCAACATCCCTCGTTCCTCGAAGAAAAAGATTTCGGTATTTGATATTTTTTGGAAATATTATTTAGTGTAAAAAATGTTATTAGCATTTTAAACAATTTGTAATGAAATTTTAATGGTACTGATATTTCCCCAATTTATGTAAGCTGGGGGTTTTCAGCACTAACCGGACGACGTAGGGATAAAAATGTTACCATAGTTCTAATCATTTATACTTTCCATATTTATAACAAATTGTGGATGATAAAATCTATTCCTCAACCCGTGAAACTTGGGATCATTAAATTTTATAACGGCATTCCTTTCCTGAAATAAATACGTAGTATGGGAAGAAACCGACAGGAGTGACTGACCGTTCCGCGATGGTTAGTAGAGGAGACTTAGCATGATCCCGGGTTAATCACGCATACAGTCACATATCAGTATTTGAGCGGCGGTCACCTCGACGTTTCTGACGAATACTTCGAGTAGCCGAATAATCGACAAGTCTTGTAAATGCTTTCCGAGCTGTGACGTTCGTATTCGTCGATAATAGTGATTCTAAAAGTAGAAGTGGTGCTCATTGAATGTGAGAAGCTCTCCCATATCTCATTTATGGAAGGTAAGGGAATTTACTTTATATTGGGAGAAAGAAACAGCCAAGTAAAAATAGAAAATAAAAACTTAAAAAAAATAGCGCGCTTTGCATTCTTTGAAACAGAATTGAATTGAGAAAAGGCTCAATCTGCTCTTACTAAAAGTTGAATTTTCAGTCTAATTATAATTGTGCAACTTTGAATTTAAAACATTTTTACATCAAAAATCAAGGTCTAATTTCTGAAGTATAAATAACATAGAAATTGGTTAAATGAAAAGCAAGTATTTAGGTAAAAATACATTTTGTAAATAGCTTCCAACCAGCTTAAACCCTTCGACTCCAATATTAGGTGAAGAAACAAGCTTTCTATTATGAATGCAATTTTGTAGAAACTTCATAATATTCACAAGGTACGCAATACACAATTAAAATTTCCTAGCTAAAGAAATTACACGACATCAAGTGTCAAAACTTTGACATAAATAAAGGTTGAGGAATAAATAAATCGGCAGTCTAACTTACGCAAATAAAACCAAGGATTACAAAACACATATAATAGTTTATTTCTTTACGAAAACAAACAGTTCTCCCAAACTAAAAAAACGCTGTTCATCATATATTTATCTTTCACTGATTTCCTCAAAATACTGCATAATTTCCTACATCCAACACATTGCTGCTTCATATATTTTCACATTCATTTCCAGCGCTGTAAGCATTTTTATTGTTTTCATTTAAATGTTATGTTTGTTGCTTAAGATTTTTATCTGCCTCACAATTAGGTTAGATTACAAATATGATGTAAAGTTTGTGTCTTAAGTCTTTTGTGCATTTGTAATTGAAGACTAATCAAAACTTTCCGTTAAAAAACTTTAACAAACTATAAAAAATAAAACAAAGCATACGAATACAGGGAAAATGCACATATACTTTTTAATGTAAATGTAATCCACACATTTTCTTTCAGCTGCAGTAGTAAATAAAAATCAAACTTTTCATCAACAAAATAAAAAAAAAAAAACAAAAAAGTGCGTTTCCACTTGAATTACTAACAACCATATATGATTTGTGTATGTTGTTTCGTTAAGTAACCAAGGCTTGAATATATTTACTAGCAAACTAAAACGAATTGAGATAAATCTCAGTAGGAGGAAACAAAATGTTCATTTCGGAACTGATTTCTGTTTAATGACTTTCATGCATTTTGGAAATCGAATTATTAACACTTTTGCGCACATTCACCAATAAAGTTAGATTTTTTATAACAATTTTTTTTCATACCACTAGACTCCGCTGGATCCGCATGGCTCCCGGGTCATTTAATTTATTTTTTACTTAAATTTTAACAATTTATTGTTTATTTTTGGTTTATGAAACCTCCGCGTTTGTAAACAGTTATGTCGTTAGTTGATCCTTTCAACGGTTGCGAAAACCGTTTGTCGGTTTTTCTTATCTTCGGGTACCTTTAAACTATTTCAGTCCTCTGTGAGGAGTAAACTGTTTCAATAATTGCCGATTACTCCAGTTAAATACCCGAGTTGTTTACTCGCCTTCCCAGTCTGTTAATGTCGAAGACGACGCGTAAAAGAAAAGAAAATCGCCGACGAAAGTAACAAAAAACCAGTGTAACACATTGAAACCATGAACGAAAAGCCCACGAATGCGCCAAATAAAAATCACAGCAAAATATTTCAAATATGCCATAGATCCTCTCAGTAATTATCATCAAAAAACTGCTCTCTGGAAAGCGTACGAAGATTGAAAGCGAAAGCTTGGGCAGTGAGCATGTGTTGATTTTTGTGTAAACCTTGAACTCATAACGGCAGCAGTTTTTGTGAATTACCAATGTTTTGCCGGCATTTTAATAGTCAAAACGTAAACAAAAACTAAAAGCTTTTGTTGGGTTTTCACTCTCTCATTCTCTTGTCTGCTCTTTGTATGAGATACATCCATCAGCTTTTGCCCTGAGATTGATGTAAAAGATCAGATAGCCGTCCTTCACACCAAATAAAACTTACTCACCCACACACACACACACACACAATATAAGTTCAGTGTAACGAAATCGATGATGTTATCAAATTATTATCTAGAAAATTTGTATATTGATTAGAGGTAAAATTTGCAAAGGCCTTTCATTAAACAAATTTTCGAAACACTTACATTTTGAGAATAATGAAAAAAAAAAACATTTATCACTGAAGTTGCATTCCTATTTCTTTATTTTTGAGAAAACATTTGTATGTGCTTGAACTAACCAGAGAAGGGCTTTTTTACTACTACGCAATGAAGCAAATTTGAATCAAATTTCAATGCGAGATAGCTGATGGGTTATCGACTTTGAGTTTGGATATCCGCGTCCACATTTTTTGAGGGCGTTTCTGTTACATGTTTTTATTAATTCGCAGCATCTAGATAGAACCCAAGCTGACCAGTATAACGCTAATATCGCTTTTACATCACCGTGTGCAGATGTGTACAAAAGCCCGAATACATTTAAATGTGTCCTTCAAGGCATCAAACTGAGGCTGATATGCTAGATCAGTGACAAATTTCATAACATTACTTTGACTGATCGATGGGCGAACGACAACGGGCTTATTAATGCTACACAATTATCGTAGTGATTTCCAATTTTTACTAAAATCTATACATATATTCATTTAGATTAATTATTTCGTTCTGGAGCCAAAGTTTGAATGAATGGAAGGCCTAGAGAGTGGAATTATACTGCTCTCTTCGTTATTCTCTTTGCACAATAATAAAATAAATAACCTCATAATTATAACTCGGCCTTCTGCTTTCCTCCTCTAATTAACCTTATCTTATTGCGGCATTTGGGTCTACAAGCACAACACGATCCAGTCAACGTAATCGCTGTATTTTGATGCACTTGATATTATTTTGTTGCGTTAGCTAATGAATCCAACGATGGCGGAATCGCGGTAAATAAATTCATTCACTGCCCTAATATGAATTGATTTAACCACCAAAGTATGTTGATTTCGTCTATCCTTACTGAAGAATTCCTGCCAGTATGCATCAAAGTAATACCAAGTCATAGTAATACCAAAACAGATCAAGGCTTAGTACAACTTTTCTCAACTAGCTTTATATTCCACAAAAAGATAATATGTGTCGGGCTATGGTTCCCGGATTTTCTTCAGGATCAATTAGGCCATATATAATAGCTTTTGGTTTTTATCTTATGGCACTTCACAGAATTTTGTGATTTGATGAGTTAAAGTTACCACTATAGCTGCCATACAAGGTGTGTTAAAAAATAAGGTGAATTTTCAAATTTTGTGGGCTACCTACATACATTCGACTTCCGATTATTATTTTTTTTTATGTTGGTACACTCGTCTCGAAGATATGTTGACGGTTTTATCCACAAAGCATGCTTAGTTTGTGTTATGTATATGTACATCAATACAGTTTCACGTTCTGAGAATGATGAAAATTCTGCGGCACAAGAAGCCTTCGACAGTGAGCTTAGGGGGCGACGAAATACAGAGCCTGAACCATTGTCGGTAGGCCCCGGTAGCATATATAATTGTTTGTATACAAGAATTGCAAAAATAGGTGAAGTGTATACAAAAACAAAAACATCAATTTCTGGTAAAAATTTGTGTTGAATATATATTTAAACATCGTGACTTATATTTTCTTTTCCTTTTTTCATATTGCTTTGCCAGCACCACAACAATAAATGGGTTGGATCCAATGATATTGTACATATGAAAGGCAAAGCAATACGAAAAAAAGAAGAAAAATATAAGCCGCTATATTAAAACTTTTCTAAATTTTTTTACGGTTCCACAGATTACGGTCAACTTTGTTTGTTCGCTTAAGATTATGCATTTAATTTCTTTAGGAAATTAAATGTATTGAATGTAATTTCTTTAAGAAACTAAATGTATGCCTTCATTATCGTCAACATTTTCAAGCACATTCTGGAACAAGTGCAGAGTAAGCATTACATTGGTTGAACCTTTATTAATCGCTGCTCTTGAATGAAATTATTTTCTGAGTTTGTTTACGTTAATTCAAGTTCAAGACCATTTCTGCTTTTTCCAAAGTTTGAATTAAAAAAAAATTTTAGCGTAAGGAAATTCTCATAATACCAGGCTATCTGTATCACTATTTTGGATACAACCATAAGTCCCCATCAGCATATTGCGTGTAATGATTGTGAAAAAGTGTACCAATGTATTTGAAACTCAACTTAATGAGAATTTCTTCTTGATTGGACGCACTCGGATATCATCAGAATCATTGACTTATTAGAAACACTCATATAATTTGCGACTCAATATTACTAATAATATTGAATCTCTACTTGATTATCTGCCATATTTTATGGTTTCAGGCCACTGTTGTTTATGTACCTTTTACATCACCTCAATAAGCTCATGACTGTCACGATTGTAATATTAACCGCCATAAACGTAAAAGCTTCCTTGCTGTCGTTCCTCACATTTAGTTTACTTTTCGTTACTTGTCATAACTGACATCGACAACAACAAAAATCCATCTTGAAAAGAGCAGTGAACACAAAAAACGATTACCCGGTCATGAGGTGAGTATTGACTTGCATTTGTGTGTCTATTTGTTTTCTTATATTTGACGCGGCGTAGGTATCACAACATTTTATTTCCATTTCACATCAGCTTTTGCATATGATCTCATAATTTTGATGGAAATAACCGCAGTAAATGTAACGGCAAAACTTAGAGTCCCACAAGAGAGCAAAGCGTTTTTGTTTCTTCTTTTGTTTAACATTTGGCAGCTAAATCGTGTAAATCGAAGAATTGCACAATATCACGGCTTAGAGGTCTATCTAAGAGATGCAA